>MKGM01000045.1:88884-111150 GCA_002018265.1 Ceratocystis harringtonii | reverse complement strand
GAGTCACAAGCTTGCTTGGGAGCATACGTGCTTCTCGCGCCTGAAACCGGTGGTCAGCCTTGCGGAGGGTGAATTCTGTCCGGTAACCAATCCGGCGTCGTTTGATCTTAGTGATTCCAGTAGACGTAAAATATATTCAAATCAAATCTATAAGGGCCCGTAAGTGGGGCGCTCAGGCTTTGATTTTCGGGGTAATTACGCGGGGGCGGGGGCATGCACAGTGTCCTTTATATCTCTAATTTTCTTTATTGTTCGGTTTCTGCGCTGTTTTTTCTTTTCTTTTCCTGTTCTTTTTTCTTTTGATTCTGACGACTACAGGAGGGAGGCAAGTCGTAAGCTTGCTTGGGAGCATATCCTCTCGCCCGAAACCTGTGGTCAGCCTTGCAGAGGGTTAATTCTGTGCGGTAGCCAATCCGGGCGTCGTTTGATCTTAGTGATTCCAGTAAACGTAAGATGTATTCAAACCAAACCAATCAAGTTTGGGCCTTGTGTCGTTTGATTTCTAGGATTCCTGTGGACGTTAAATACATTCAAGTTCAAGTTCGGGCCGTCGTATTGCTGCCTAGAAAAGGTGTCGGTAGACATCTTCTTAGCCTCTACCGTCCAGAACAAGCCGTCACCCTGCTGCAAAAATCGGTAGTTGGACGTTAAAAATCACAAATTCGGAAGCATTGGATGTTGGTGTCGTTTGATGTAGACAATAACATTCAGATTGAAGCTCAAGTTTGAACGTTTGGATATAAACCAGTGGCCCCCCTTGCAGGCAACTAACTGTGTCGTGTACGGTCACCAGCCCAGTACCTTTTGATATCAACGACTCCCGTAGACGCTTGGTAAGCTCAACTTCAAGTAATTTATATTCATCGTCTCGAGTTCAACAACATGTGGAATTCTCTTTTCCTTTTTTTCGCCGTGCTGCTGCAAAAGAGCTGCATATCTAAGGAACGCAAACAAGCAAAATGAAGTATTAGACGTAGAGCATATCCAAGTCCAGGCTCAAGGGATCACAAGTGGGCTAGCGAGAAAGAAAAAGCCGGAAAAGTTTGGACGATGGGTATGCCCATAGGGTAGCCCATTTTTCTTTAGCCCTTGCTACGTAGAACAGTTCAGGAAATCTATTTCTCCGGCCTCAGGACATGTTATTGCATTGTGAATGTGCCACTTGGATGGATCCGCAGTTCCTTCTTCGTCATCTTGGGGTGTGGCTCTTGATTTTGTTTCTAGTGTAAATGGAGGGAGGGAGGGAGGATAAGGGGAATTGTATAGCGAAGCAGCACGCCGAGAGCATTATCGTTTGTTAGAAGAAAAATAACATGTTCTGAGCTTTGGTAGTGGTGGTGAGAGAAGAGTGTTCCACTGGACAGTGAGCTACATAAGATACTTTGCATATCTAAAGATTATTTAATATTTCACATGCATACCGTATACTGAAGATGGAGTGGGGAAGGGAAAGGTAAAGCTGATTAAAGGCGGGAGGAGACAAGCCTGCAAAGACATTGTTCTATTAAATCAAAGCAGGGCAAGGGCAAAAACAGAGCAGGAAGTTTTTCTTCTTCCGTTCATGTCTGCCGTTTCATTTGGCTGGATGGCTGGCGGATGGCTGGCGGAAGGCTATGTAGCGTTGCTGGTGTGTCTTGGTTTGCTTTTTTTTGTCATGTGGCCATTTGGAGGAGGGGGGGTGGGGGAGAAAGAGAATGCGGGTGATAGGTGATTCGTAGAGCACCCCCTCGGGTTCGGGCGAGATCAGATCAGGCCCCGCGTCCGTCAGGCGACACACGCCTTGTTATTTTCCCTCACCCTCTCCCTCGTTTGCTCTCGATGTTTGCTTTTGTGTCCAAGCCAAGAGGGGGAAGCCAGAGAAGGATTGGCGCAAAGAGGCTAAAGTAAAAGGCTTTTAGACTAGAAAAGAAAGAAAGAAGAAGCAGCTACAGAAACACCACTAACGATAAGGCGGAGTTAGGGCCGGAAAAGGGCAAAATAGGGGGGGAGATCTGGAAAATAAAGACGCCATTAAAGGAGAAGAAAAGGGAAGGAAAAGGAGATTCAGCATTCCAGTATTGACGTTAGAAGCGGCTCCGGTCAGAGCGAAGGCAGGGAGGAGACGAAAGAGACAGAAATACGGAGGCAGAAAAGCCAAATATGGATTGGGACGAAGGCGCCTAATAGAGTTTAGCTTTTTTTGACAAGTTCCAATGGTGCTGATACGTATAACATACAGAGGCTTGGCGGACTCTGGTTGCAGGCTGGCTTGGAGGCCAGGGTACAGTTGCGGCTGCATGTGCATGCTGCATGTGCAGTTGCAAGATGCAAGATGCAAGATGCAAGATGCAAGATGCAGACAAGGCAGATAGATGCATGCATGAAGGAGAAGTATAAACACAAAACACATGGAGAAGAGGCAAGAGCAGACAGCACCAGATAGCACCAGACAGCACCAGACAGCACCAGACAGCACCAGACAGCTCCAGACAGCTCCAGACAGCTCCAGACAGCTCCAGACAAGCCTACACAAGACAAGACAAATGGCAAAATAAGCTACAAACCAAGCTGAGGGTAATGTCTAGAGTTTCATCATCCTCTGCCTAGCTATTTGTCTGCCTGGCCCATAATAGATGTGTTGTCGAACATGCACAGGTACCGCTACGGCATATGCAAGCTACAGGCAAGTACAGGTAGAAGTACAGATACATATGTGTATGTATGCAGGTCTGCATCAAACAACAAACAACAATGGCGTGTCATATGCAGAAAGCACTAGGAAATGCGCGCGGGAGGCTGGATAAGACAAGGCAGCGTGATTCTGGTTTTCTTTTCTGTTCTTTTTGCCGCATGGCTATCCAGAGTGCGAGGTCCTTCACAGCAGAAGCCCAAAGTCAAGTCAGTGGCTTAGAGACAAATAAGCAAGTATATCCAGGGTTTGCTGCGGGATGACCCTAAGCGGGCAATCTTCATACATTTCCCTTCTTGCTCTGCGGATCGAGCTGTCAGTGGAGGGCTTCAAGCTAGCCTAGCCAGCATAGGGACTAAGAAAGCAGGAAGTCAAGTGGCTGGGATTCGTTCTTTTTTGGAGACCTTGCTTGGTTCGATTTTGGAGAACGCGGCCTCTCAGTACGTCGTTTGCATTCGGGTAAACAGTGCAGCCCGCTCTACTACACTACTTGTATAAGCCATATTATTAGAGTTGTCTCGGCCTATTTCTTGATTTATTCTCTCTGACTCGGACCCTTGGGTCCATGGGAGAGTGTAAAGTACCAGTGATGGGTGTAAGTGGGTGTAAATGTAGGTAGACGTAAAATAATACAATAACAACAAGTGGGTGTAAATGTCGTATTGTTTTCCAAGAAAAAGGGGAGAGAGAGCGGGAAATGTTGCAGGAGCGTGAGCGTAAGACTACGGCCCAAAATGCCAAGAACATGGTCAAAGGAGAGAGAACGACGAAAACTGGAAGGAAGAAGGCCAGTAGGGTCACGGGGACCTTCATCCTCAGAGCCGCCTCAATATTCCATTGTCTAGTGTTTGCCCGAAGCCAAAGGCCCTAGAGCGAGTCCCTTTCTTATCTTTATTTTCTCTTCTACTCGTTCTTCGCTGCCTTCCTTAGCTTTGTTCTAGTTGGTTTCAGAAAGAGCGAGAGAAAAAAAGATGAAGGATAGACACAGGGCTAGGCTTACTTTGGAATTGTTGTTTTCTGGAGGTAGCGTTAGAATCTAAAGAATTTGGAAAGCTTTTAGGACATCGCCGAAGGGGGCATTCAGTCCACACAAGTGGTGGAGAAGCAGAGTCGCAGTGGCTAGTGACTGGCAGGCTTACACGTACTTACGACCCGACCTGACCTGTCTGACTGGCTGCTTTTTGCTTGGGTTGGCTTTGACCCTTTCAGCCTAGGAAGGCCAGGCCAGGCCAGGCCAGAGGCTTTCGCCCTATGTTTTGGCCGTTTGGCTGTTTGGCTGTTGCTTGGCTTTGACCCTCCTGACAAGAGAAACAGATGGAGAAGTGTGTGTTTATTGATATGACATTAGGTTATGCTACATGCATACGCGTGGGTGTATCTCCAGAACTTCCCTCTCCTTCTGAGCTGTCTCGGCTCGAAAAGGGCAAAAAGACATCAAGCAGAAGTACACAGGCAGCTGATGGCATGGGCTTTTTCGTCAAGGTGTTTGGCGGACGGAAGATATCAGGTAGTAGTAGTAGCAGTAGTAGTGGCAGTAGTAGTGGCAGTAGTAGTGGCAGTAGTAGTGGCAGTAGTAGCAGTAGCAGTAGTAGTAGTAGTAGTAGTAGTAGTAGCAGCAACTTTTTCTAGCTCGTTTAATTACTGAATTGATCGTTTTCGTCTTTTTCTTGTCTTCTCGCCTCAGCAGCTTTCGTAAAAGTCGCGCTGGTTTTTCTGCTCTCTTTTTGTCTCTTCTTTGCATCCGTTCTCTTTCTCTTTCTCTTTCTTCTCCCTTTCTCCATTCTCCTGCGCTGTCTTTCGGCTTTGGTTTTGTTCTTTTATGTATGACACCAATGCCCACCCATTTTTGGCTGCTCGTTTGATCTCCTGCTTCTCTGTTTTTCCCTCTTCATTTTCGTCTCAACATTGGCCTTCTTGTGATCTGGCCCACCTCGCATACATCATTTCCTATTTCTTGCCTTTCTTCTTCTTTTTTCTTTTTCTTTTTCGCTCTTCCTGCTCTCGCCCTGCGCCCGGCTTATCCTATGTTATGTGTGATTGATCTACTCCACTGACTGCATTGAATATCGCCACTAACAAACCCTTTTACACCCGAATAACTCGCTGCATATTTGTTGTACATACACTACGAACGAAGCTTGTATAAGTACCCCAAGTATTGCTCAAAACGGCCATAACAATAGCAATTGACTGGTCGCCATCGCCTGATATTGCAGCAAAATTGAATATTACATCACCGTTATATCTATATCGTCTGGCCTTTATTACTCAGCAGCATCAAGAAACGGGCTGCCACAAACGTTTCCTCCTGTTCTGCAACTGCCCGTCCATCGTCCCGTCTTCTCGAACGTTGGTGCAAGCAACAGCAAGGCCCATAGAAGTCAATTGTCAATTTAGAGAAGGTGTATTGGCTTGATCTCCAAGCAACTACCCGTTTTTATACCTCTTTCTTTGCTTTGTTCCTACTTGCCCGCCTACTTGGCTGCCTGTAGCCTCTCTGTCTCTACTGCATTGGGGTGTACCTGCTTGTAATAAGGGAAAATTCTACCTGCACTTGCCTTCTCTCTATCTGCTCTTTCCTGCTTGTCTACTTGCTACTTTGTTGCCTGTCTGCCTGCTGTCTATTTGCTTGGCCCCTCCTCCAATCAAGATTCCCTCTGTTTCCCTTTGTTTCTATCCCTTGCAGATACGATTTTCTCCCTTTCTCTTCTTTCTTTTTTTTTTTTTCTCTTTTTCCTTCCCCCCCTCTTACCATGTTCAGCCCGACTATTGTCCCTGGGCACGTCCTAAGTCCCACTCGATCTTCGCCCGCCACTTCGTCTACAGTGTCAACAAGCCGTGGCTCTCGCCTGAGAAGTTTGTCGTATTTGAAAAACTATGCCCATCATCTGACAGGCCGTGACAATAATACCGCCTCTTCGTCGTCATCCAACACAGCCTTTGCGAATCACGGCAATAACCCTTCCCATTCCCATAGACACGCTGCCGCCACATCCCCCGCCACACCTTCCGCCACTATTCCTGCCGCGCCCAATACTGCTACTGCTCCTGCTCCTGCTTCTGCTTCTGCTACTACTATCGATCTGTCGTCATCGTCCCACCTTAGCCCATCGCACCCACACTCGCCCACGTCTGCAACGGCTGCGTTGCTTTCGCCTTCGGCCTCGTCTTTATCTGCTTCACACCGCATTTCGCGATCTATAAGCAATCCTTTGCACGGTTCTATTCTCGCCAACACTATTGCTAGTACTACTATTACCAACGCTACTTCCGTGCAACAACAACAACAACAAAAACCACCACAACAACAACTGCACCCTGATCAGACAGCAAATTCCTCTACCAGCGGTGCCACAACAGCCACCTCTGTTTCTCCTGCCGCTGCCGCTGCTGCTGTCTCCACCCCAGGCACCGCTCACACCCTATCTCGTGCTGTCTCTGTCCCGTCCACGTCTTCTGGCCCTGGCCTGCAAAGTGTTGTCGAGTCCGACGTTGAAAGCCCCGTTTTTGTCTCGGCAAACCCTTCGCCTAGCGCTTCAGTTGCTGCAATGGAGTCTACCCCCGAGCCGGCCGGTGCCGCTCCCGCTACTGGTGCCCCTGGTCCTTCTGCCGAAGCTTCTCCCTCATCAAATTACTCCATCCGCCTGACTGCCTATACCGACCCTCGCTCGACCCGCCAATCACTAGAGTTTTCCACTGTTCTGCGCAAGCTTCCCACTGGAAATGAAGTTCTGAAGGTCGGCCGCCACAGCGAACGCGAAAACGGTCGCGCTGTACCCAGCAACATGCCGAGTGCTGCGCCTATTGGCTTCAAAAGCAAAGTCGTCAGTCGTCGCCACTGCGAGTTCTGGTGCGATGAGGGCAAGTGGTACATCAAGGACGTCAAGAGCTCGTCTGGCACCTTCCTCAACCATGTGCGTCTGAGTCCACCAGGCCAGGAGTCGAAGCCATGGCGCGTTAAGGATGGCGATATCATCCAGTTGGGCATAGATTTCCGTGGTGGAGAAGAGACCATGTTCCGGTGCGTCAAGATGCGTGTTGAGGTGAATCGCGGGTGGCAGAACGCTGCAAACCCGTTCAAGTAAGTGTCTGCTCTTTATGAAACTTCTCCCCTCTGCCCGTGCTGAATACTAACTGTCTCGTGCACAGCACTTCTGCCCATGAGCGCATCCGCAACTTGGCCAAGCCGAATGCTTCGTCCAACTCACAGGACTGCACTATTTGCCTGAGCCGCATTGCTGTAAGTCGTCTTTTTTTACTCCCTCCCGCCTCTACCGATACTCTGCAACCCCCGTTCTTTCTTTGTTTTCTCTCTTTTTTTTTTCTTCTTTTCCCTTGGCTAACAGCTCCTCTCACAGCCATGCCAAACTCTTTTTGTCGCTCCATGCTCTCATACTTGGCATTTCAAGTGCATTAGAGCCCTCATTGAAGGCATCTCGTATCCACTCTTCCACTGCCCTAACTGTAGGGCTGTCACTGATCTTGAGGCCGAGCCTGAGGAGCCCGAAGGCTGGGAAATGATTGACGATGCTCCTGCTGCAGCCGACGAGACCACTATGCCCACAGCTCCTACTGATGTCGCACCCGTGGCCGCTGTTAGTGCTCAACTGGACGGTGCCAGCTCCTCTAACCTTGATGCCGCCGTTACCAGCCCTATTTCTACGCCTGCCGCTGTCGCCGCTGCCGTCGCTGCTACTGACGCTAATGGTGATGTCACAATGGTGTTGCCTGCAGGTGCTTTGCAGTCCCTAAATATAGACGAACAGCAGCTAGCCGAGATACAGGAAGAACAAGAAGCCCAGCTTTCTAGCGCGGCTACACCCGCTCTTTCTGATGCTCCTGCCAATGCTTCTGCTTCCATCGCCTCAGCTGGGGTCCCTATTCCTAGTCCGAGAACTCCGTCGCCTGGCAGCCAGACTGGCCAAGATCAAGTATTGACACCGCGCAACCACGCTGGCCCGTGGGTGTTTGATGGCCAGGCGTTGGATGGCCAGGCGTTGGATGCAAGTCGTGGCCTCACGCCTTTAACGTCGGCCATGTCGGACTCCGGGTCAGGTTCGATGGAGGTGTCGCAAAGACGCCATGAGGGAAGAGAGAGAGACAGCAAGACTAATAATCTCTTTGACGGGTGTGTGTAACGCAACCTGCTGCATAAACACTGTCTCCTGTACACACGCTATTCATCGACTTCTTTTCTCCTCTTTGTTGTTTGTCTCTTTTTCCGCCTATCCTGTACTACAGTATCCCGTAGCGGGAGCTTTACATTCGTTTGATTATTTTTTTCTTTTTTCTTTCCAACCATATATCTGTCTTTCCCTTGTGTTTCTTTTCTCTTTCTTTTCTTGCATGCCTTTTTATAGCATTGTTTCTTACTTTCTCTGTAGACCTCCTTGTTAGGATGAGAGAAGAACGGAGAAAAAGAGAGAGCAGCAGTGCAGCAGCCTGTCGAGGCTCTGTTCTTGTCTTGTATCTACGGCGTTGGATCCGGATGGGGGAGTTTTTCGTTTCTTGTCTGTTTTTGTCTTCGGGGCTCTTGTCTGTTTTTGCTGGCGATTTGTCTGTCTTTTTTTCTTTATTTCCCTTTTCTTTTTTTGGTCTACTGATTCATTTGAGTTTTTACTTGTCTTGTTCCTCTCCCTACGTTCTTGGTGTTTGATTTCGTTTCCCTGTTGTCTCTATTGTCTAGGCTCTTTCAGTTATCGTTGCACGCACCCGGACGACTGTCTGTGTTTGTTTCTGTTTCCGGTGGCTTGACGTGTGTCAGGCCTTGTGGCTGCATGCACAATTTGCAAGAGAAGAGAAGCGAAGGGCTGAAGCCGACTGCTTGTTCGCACAACATTACAGCATGTGAATATATTATATTAATACATGAAATACATAGTTAATTAGTCTTGCGGTTGATGATAGTGCACTCCCAAATATTTTAATAGACACAAGGCTTATCGGTAGCCTTGACTATTGGCCTGATAAGAAAATCGAGGAGCCCCACTGTTTTCCACACCATTTCTCAGCTTCTTGTTGAGATGATCGTGGTTTGGACTTCCAAGCTTTTAAGCTTCTACCTTGCAATCTGATTTCTCGATTATCTGGGCTTAAATCTGCCTTATCTACTGTATTCCTGCGGTAGTTTCTTCCCTTCTATTTTGTTAATTTTCCTTTTTTTTTTCTTTTTTTTGCAGGGGGTAAACGAGGATATTTTGTGTCCATTTATTAGTTGACTTGGCTTGAATCTGTTGATTGACAAAAGAGTTTTTTTTCTTTTACTTCTTCGGTGCTGTGACGCCCGCGTCTTCTCTCTACTCCCCTGCCTCCTTTGCTGGTATTCTTAGCCTGATTTTGCTTCGATATGCTCCGGTCCTCGCTCCACTCGGGCCTCCGCCCGTCAACAGTTTCTCGGCTCGGCTTCGGTTTAGCAAAATCGGCATCTGTCTCAGCCTTGCATCGGGGCTTGGCTACACCCTCCTCGTCATCTGTATGTTTCTCATGTTTTATCGTCTCCCTGCCCTTTGTTCTTCTTGCTTACTCGCTCCACTCGTCCCTGCTATAGGCTCCACCACTGTCGTCCATCACAAAGCTTCCTAATGGCCTGCGCGTCACCTCAGAGCCGGTTCCCGGCCCGTTCTCAGGCATTGGCGTATACATAGACGCTGGATCGCGCTACGAGATGCCCGCACTACGCGGCGTAAGCCACATCATGGACCGCCTGGCCTTTAAGTCGACTGCCACACGCTCTGCTGATGAGATGTTGGCACAGGTTGAAACGCTGGGCGGCAACATCCACTGCGCCTCATCACGCGAGGCTATGATGTATCAGGCCATGACCTTCAACAATGCTGTCGACGACGCCACTGCTCTGCTGGCGGAGACTGTACGAGCCCCAAAAATCTCGGCCCAGGAAGTCTCGGAACAGCTTGAGACCGCCCGCTACGAGTTGCAGGAAATCTGGGCCAAGCCGGAGATGATACTGCCGGAACTTGTCCATACCGCGGCCTTCAAGGACAACACCCTCGGCAACCCGCTTTTGTGTCCTCGCGAGCGCCTCGATGACATCACCCCGGCCACTATTCGCGAGTACCGCCGTCGTTTCTACACGCCTGACAGAGTCGTGCTAGCCTTTGCCGGTGTTGAGCATGACGAGGCCCTGCGTCTGGCCGAAAAGCACTTTGGCTCCATGGACGCCAAGGATGTTGAGGCTGAGGCTGCAGCCGCCTTCCAGCAAGAGGCGAAGGCTGCTGAGGCCTCGCCGTCAAACATTTTGTCTAAAGTTCCTTTCCTCAAGACCCTGTCCGGCTCCGGTGGCCTGCCCACGCCCCCACCTAGCCCCGACCTGCTCAAGGCTGAGCCGCCAGCTCCTAAGCACGCCCACTACACCGGCGGCTTCCTTAGCCTGCCGCCGCAACCACCCAACCCCAATCCAAACATGCCCACATACACGCACATCCATTTAGCTTTTGAGGGCCTGCCTGTGTCGTCGCCTGATATCTATGCCCTGGCCACACTCCAGTTCTTGCTAGGCGGCGGTGGGTCGTTCTCGGCCGGCGGCCCCGGAAAAGGCATGTACTCACGGCTATACACACACGTGCTCAACCAGCACGCCTGGGTTGAATCGTGCGTTGCCTTCAACCATACCTACACCGATACGGGCTTGTTCGGCATCAGCGCTAGCTGCGTGCCCAACCGAACTCTGCACATGTTGCAAGTCATGTGCCGCGAGCTCCGGGGCCTAACCTCGGCCACGGGCTACTCGGCGCTGACGGCACCCGAGGTCAACCGTGCGAAGAACCAGCTGCGTAGCAGCCTGCTCATGAACCTGGAGAGCCGCATGGTAGAGCTTGAAGACCTCGGCAGACAGGTGCAGATCCATGGGCGCAAGATTCCTGTGGCTGAGATGTGTGCCGCGATCGACCGCCTGACCGTCGATGATCTGCGTCGCGTGGCGGCTACCGTCTTCAGCGGCACCGTGCAAAACTCTGGCACGAGCTCGGGCGCGCCCACTGTCGTGCTGCAGGAGGCGGGCGAGTTCCGCTTTGGTGGCGGCAAGGCACCGACGTGGGATCAAATCCAGGACGAGATTGCGCGGTGGCAGTTAGGTAGAAGATAGAAGTCTGGAGGAGGATAGGGGAGATGGACGAGGCAGCCGGCAGGCGGAACGGAAGAATTCGAGGAAATAGAGGGAGTTGAGACGGTGAAGCGAGACGAGAGACATGGATGGGCGGAGTATTGCAATTCCCAACTAACTGTATTGTAGACCCTCGGGCCTTGGAGCCCGCTGTACATTAGCCAATAATGAATGACCCAGGAACAAAGTCCAGATGTTCACAGCCACCGCCATGGTCGAGATAAATGACCGGGTATATAGACACACCGAATGATTCCAAAGCTTGAAAAAAAGAAACATGTATAAAAACCCAGCCTGAAAAACGCCACGAGCCGCCGGTATTAACGCTATGCTATGCTATGCTCTTCTACGTTATAATATTCGAAAACAAAACAACATACGTACTGTGTATCCTTGAGAGCCAATTGCCTTTCCCCTTTTCTCTTTTTCATCTATAGTCGTGATCGTACCGCATCCAGACGGTACTTGACATCCTTTAGCGCCTTGGTTGTCGGCTTCCACACCTGAAACTGCTGCAGTAGCACACGCGTTTCCTCGGCTAGGCGCGTCTTGACCAAGTCCTCCTCGAGCAGGCCTCGCATGACCCACGGCAGGGTATACGGGTTTGTTGGGGCCAGTGATCCGCGTGGGCCGATGGAGCACAAAGTGCCGGGTTCAACTGAGGTGGTCTCAAGGGCATTAGCCAACGCTAAGTCGTAGACGCGGGCATCGTAGTAAAGACGTGAATGTCCCTCGCCACTGTACAAACTGCCGGCAAGAGGCACACTGAGCTCGCGAATGAGTCCGTGATCAGAGACGCCGAGATTGCGTAGTTTGAGTACGAAGCCGACAAGATGGGCAATAAAGTCCGGTGCGTGGAGCCGGCCGTCGATAAACACGGCGCGGTAGATATGTGGGTGCTGGGCAGGCGAGTAGACAGCACTTTCAAGTGGGACAAGCTGGTCATCGATGCTGCCGACGAAAGTGATGCGGGCACCGAACTGCAGCACACTACGTAGCGCGGCGTCGAGTCGTTGGGAGATGTCGCTCTCTGGGTTGGAGAATTCCCATAGCTCACCAGCAGAGCCCATGAGCATGCCCATGCTAGACTTGTAGTCGGGAAATGGACCCAGACAGACACCGGCTAAAGAGATGCCGTTAGTTTCAAAGAAAACGGGGAATGGAATGGTAATGGGCAAGGGAAGGACTAGCTCACCCATGGCGCAGACACTAATATGTGTGTTCGATGTAATTACCCCAAGATCCAACAACCTAGCCAACAGCATGATACCTACCGGCACGCCCTGAGAATGGCACGAAATCAAGATCAAATCAGCTTCTTTGAGTTGCTCCAGCCAGTTTAGCAGCAGCTTCCATAGGTTGTCAACCCGTTCAGCAATCTTCCCCTCTCCTTCTAGTGCCACCTTTTCGATATCACAGTCTATAAATCCATGTGCTGCCGTCCATCTTGCAATTGCCTCGGCACCCAGGGTCGCAAAGCGCAGTGATGTGCCTGTTGGCTGACCCACCATAGGCCGCAAGTATGCTGCAGGGAAGAGCCCATGCACACCGATGGAAATAGCCTTGCGCACAGGGCGGGCCGGCGGATCGATGGATCGGAAGACATGCTTGGTAGGAGGGCGTTTGTGAGAGCGGAGGATTAAGTTGGTGATCTGTGAAATGAGCGAGGGCGGCTCTTTGATACTGTATGTGCTACTGAAGGACGGTAGGAGGAGGTTAGGGTTCGCAGTGGCTTCACAGGGAGCAGCATTGTTGCTGGATGCGGAGTCCAGGCTACCCACCGACCCATCCTGGCGGCGAAGATCAGACTCTGACTGGCTTTTGAGCGAATGTTTAGTGGGGTCTGTAGTAACTGTAGACTTGGAAGGGGACGAGGAGGTGAGAGAAGCTGACAAAGAATCTCCTAGGCCACCACGATGCCGCTTCTTGTCCTTGCCTTGGAACATTGGCGGCGGCAAGGCTTCAGTAGCGGCCTCAAGCGTTAATGATTGTTTGGTAGTTTTATTTTTCGGCTTTGTTGGTGCATTTCCTTCGAGGGCTGGCGTCGGATTTTCCTCAGATGCCTCGCCCATAACAGCCAGCTCACCTTGTTGGGGCTGAATTGTCGCTTGATGGGTATCGGACGCACGGGGCTGGCGAGACCAGAATGCCCAGGTAGCACTTGCAGCTGATTTTGGGGGTTCTCGAACGCCCGGGGGTAGCGATTGGCTCGTATCGTTAGATGGAGGCGCTCCAGACACAGGCGCGTCCTCGTGAGGCTCGAGTCGGCTCTCTTGCGGACTTGTTTCTGATGCCGGACTTTGCGTCGAGTCGGGCGCTTCCTTGCTGGGATCTTCTGTAGCAGCAGCCCTAAAACCGCCGTACCAATACCCTAGCCATGAGCTGCTGTTATAGGAGACAGGGGCGTTAGGTTTTGGCTGTGGTGGTGGTGGTGATGGTGATGGTGGCGAGTTATATGAGTCTTCAGTCTGCAGCTCGTGGCTTGCGGGCTCAGGATCTTGTGTTGGGACGACATGGCCTAGTGTTTCCTGAGTTAGCTCGCGAGCCCCTGTCATCTTGGAGCGTTCGATTGGGGCAGCAGGTCGCACTAGCCAGCTAAGCCAGCCCGAAGGTGGTTGAGGCAAGTCGCTAGGTGGTTCTTCTCGCTGTACAGCTTCTGGAGACTCGGAATTCTGAAAAGAGGAGTTAGTGCCAGCTTTTTCTGCTGTATCTTGCTGAGAGGTAGAGGATACCGGGAGGATCGCAGGCTTAGCGTCAGTCTCAGCTAAAGGAGGAGCTGAAGGTAGTGGTGTTTGAGTCTCTATCGTAGTTGGCTCGCTGGCTGTGGCTGTCATCCGAGGAGTGTGCTCCCTGGTAGATATGCTGCTTGCTGAAAGTGGCGGGTCAGGTTGTTCTTGCAGTGAAGATGGGCGGTTGCTGTTCTGCTGCTGCTGCTGCTGTTGCGGGATGTGGTCGTCGGTGATGGTCTCGGTGACGTTGATGCTCTGAATACTGGCTGTGCGCTTGATAGCAGCGTCTAGCCGTGTCAAGTTGGCAGAAGAAGAGGATTCTAGCGGCTGGAATGTATCGCCACGGATGGTTTCACGGACGACTTTGGTAGAGGCGCTTGATTTGCGAGGCCATGAGCCATACCAGCTTGGGCGCTTAGCCACCTGGAGGAGAGTGAAAGTTCAGAGAGTAGTCAGCCGACAGTTCGGTTATGCACTGTAAGCGCGATGTGATGTAATGCGCCAGGCCGGAGCGGATTCCTCCCGCGGATCCAGATGCCAGCCAGACGCAGCCGAGTGTCTGCGTTTTTTTGGCCGTGTTTACATGGTGACTCGCGAAAAGAACAACAGAGACATCAAGAAAGAGGTACTTACTCGCTGTGATAGTGTGTCGACAGGCCCCGATGTCGTCATGGAGGAGATGCTGTTAGTTTTGGAGCTTTCGCCGGAATCTTGCGTGTTTGTAGGAGGGTTTTGAGAGTCGATAGGTTTTGGGGCAGCCCGGAGCTGTGTTGGTGGTGGTGGTGGTGGTGCTCGTGCTTTGACCATTATGAACGGGCAGCAAATAGACGATGACGCAACAAGACAGGGTCGGCTGCAGCGACAAGGGTTAAAGAGGGAGGGTGAGGAAGAAGGGTGGCGATGATTGATTAGTATTAGTGCTTGGTATGGTCAGATGATAAGTATGGGATGGGAGGAGACATGAAGACGTCTAGCGATAGGGGAAGAGAAGAGAGGAGAAGAAGAAAATAGCGAATGTTGTTTACGTACAAATGGCTGTGATTTCTGCCTGCATTCCAAACGCTAGCATCGCCTGTGATTTAGGGGTGTCGACGCTGTTGGAACAGGGTCTTGCTAGTAGCAGGATTAAGGGTTACTAGCACAAGACAAGGGTTTCGACGGGCTTGCGCTCAGTTATGTGCATGCCATTGATTGACACCGATTAATTCAAGGCTCATGGTTGATAATTGCGCTTCGAGCTTGATATAGTGTTGTGAGCATCTCGTGACCATACCAGGTAAGGTCTGTGAGTTAGTGGCGCCTAATGTAAATAGAAAGGTTGCTTCTAACACTCACAGTTACCCTTAAGGACCAAACGAAGTCGTCTGCTCTGATATTTCTCTTGCTTGTCTCCGTCCGCACACAATCTCTAAATAACGTGTCTGGATCACGGCATTGCTGACTGTTCGCTTCATCGGCGATGCCAATGATTCTCATCGTAGCTAGATGCTGTCTGCCTTCCTATAGTATCATCGCCAATGTTGGGTCTTTGGCTTGCTCTGGCTAGTATGGCTGGCTTTGATGGTGTCTGCAAGAAGCTTGCTGGATGATTGAATATCGATGTGACTGGGCCTTTTTTGCGACGTGGTCTGGCCAAACTGTTCTGATATTCATTCAAGCTGACAATAATCCTATGAAGATAGATAGGATGCAGTGCCCCTTGAAGAATACTACTCTTTTGGGATGCATGCTGTGAGACACCTGAGTACTGGAACCCAGAGACATGGCATAGTCTTAGCTCCAACAAGCAGCCTCCTTGAAGAGCCCAGCGGCTGATAACCAAAGCGGTAGCCACTGCTTGACTCATTAATTTCAGAAAAGTATACAGAGCTTCGGAGCCTGCTACAGCTTTGCCTGGTTCACTGCATATCTTGACGCAAAGCCATCTAGAAGTCAGCCTTTCAAGCGTTGGGGAAAAAGCAAAAAAGAAACAAGCACGAGATGCTGCTGGATTATGGCTTCTTGGAAGGTAGTTTGTGGATTATCTAATATGCATGACCACGTGCACCCTGTAGCAAAATGGTGGTTCATCTGGATAGCGGCAGGCTGTGCTCGGGCATGCATATGATATATAACCCAGACATTCCCAGACCACCAGTGGAAAGATATCTATTCACACAGAGCTCAGCGTTATCACTTGATGGGGTGAAAAGACTGCCTCTTTCTCTACGACAACCGTATCTGTCCTACGCACCCTGCCAATGGATGACTCTAGCGCTCAAGGGCGCGGTAGAGATGAGGCCCAAGGCTCTAGCGGTGTGCCGTCACCGGTGACCTCTTTCTGTTGAATAGTATGGGTCTAATGATAGAAAGAACATGCTGGATATGTATGGCGAATCATGCTCTAAAGGCTGTTGGTATCGCCTGCCAGCTTTTCGCAATTCTTCATGGCGGATTTGTTTTGCTCCTCATGATATCATGCATGTGCATGTAGTTGAATCGAAAGAGGTTGTGTTACTATATACACAATAGATATGTATCATACCTATACCGTAGTATCCCTTGACTAAAATGGCTCAAGGCCTCGGCGTAAGCGTGCTACACTATTGAGTAGCGCGGCCCTCATGGCTGGGGAAGGTTAACATAGAGATTTCTACACTGCACTTGAATGTTGCTGGTGGGCAAAGAGGATTGGCTATTTAGCGAAAATGAGGCTGGTATGGGTAACTAGGCGTTCAGGACCACAGCTTCCGTGAAGAACAGAAGATTTTAATCAAGTCAAACGAGGCGATATATAATGCGCCCTAGTCGCAGAGTGTGTAGGCATGTGCCAGAAGTTGCATCACAAATTCTGACGGTCTCATTAAAATATTGGCAGGGCTAAATATCAGTCGTGATGCGTAAACTTGCAAGGGGGCAACCCTGATAATATCCCCGCAGGAGTGAAGAAATAGGCGCGCATCCTCGGCGAGGTTTCTAAGGTCTTGCAGTGGTTTCTCCTTCCGTGAAGTGTCATATTACGTTGGGCTGAAGCGTATACTGTAACTACATAGGCACTCGGGAGATAAACGTCCAGTCGTTTCACTGCTCATATACTAGCCAGGATGCGGCGCAGAAGACCTATAGCCACAGAAGACACTGCTTTTTGAGGAGGGTCAGGATTCTGTCGCTTTCGCCAACTGTCATACTTACAGGCGAGTCGTAAAGATGGTTCATTCAGAGGACAAAAGAGCACTGAATGGCAGCCAATGGTCTGGGGCAGGGCCACGGACCATAGCCCGACCGATGAAACATGCTCCGGTGTTTGCGGAGAAGATATGGTGATCGTACCAAGACGATTTAAAATCGGTGTGGAATACCTGGAATACCCATAGGTAGTATCTTGTTTATGGCCTTATCCGCCAAGTAGTCCTTTGCCAACTCATGCACAAAAGAAACACGCTTGTTGCGGAGCGTCAAAACAGCCGGATAATGGCACTTTGATATGAAAACAAAGGCTTCAACTACAGCTTGGCAGAGTCCATTTGGCAGGCGAGGGTTTAGTGATAAGCTTAAGTAGGCGCCACCATTCTACATTACACTCACTCAGGACATCGACAATCCAGATGGCATCTTGTAAGTCGGGGTCATTCAGTATAGTGGCCCCTATCTCGCAGCAGTCATGGCACGCACTCTTGCTGCAGAAGTGCTTCTTCCTCACATGATCGTATCTCCGCCGTGGATGGATAATAAGCTATGAATGGTGACATGCGAGCTTATAGATTAGGCCTCTTAGTATAGTCAAGGCCGTATCGAGATGACCACTACTTGTGTGGCTTGGCGAAAGAAATAGCAGTGACACCAATGGGTCCTGCTCCAACTGATTGATGATGCCGCAGGGGGGGCATTATATTGTGTTCACTAGGGTGTCCTTTGATATGGAGGATTTAAGATTCTCCTTCTCTTTGGAAGCACTGAAATTCTGCACGTCCGAAAAGTCCATTTATCTCGGCGTTTCAGCAAGTCGGCTTTTTCATGTTCAACTCCGTTCTTGTATGCACGGGGATTGATTATAGAAAGGGGCAAAACGCACCAAATATCTGTGTCATCGTCGTGTCTGCTTGTCTGCTTGTCTGTTGTTTCGTTTGGTCTTGGTAATAATCAGGAAACGAAAACCTCCAAGAAAAAAGAGGACTTAGAAACTATGGTGAGTAACGAAAGCGTATACTTGGCTCAGTGGGAGTTGAGTGATAAAACCAAAACTTTGCTTGTACTATGAATCGATGAAGGCTATGCAGAAAGTCAATATCAAATATGTACACATTCAGGTTCTTGATCTATTTGCCTAGGAAGGACTCTACTAGAGGAGGAGAGAGGGCTTCTGGACATCGCATTTCAAAGGAGATAGACACTAAGTTTCCAAGCGCATCCTTTTGTTGGCTCTGTCATCGTCCCAAGAATGTGGAATTCTTTTCAGCTGAGAGACTGCACGCTTACTGGGGCTTGCCAGTGTAGTCTTGGGAGTGGGATCGAAGACCCGGGCCCGATGGAAATCAATCAACATAGTTTGTCCAGACTTTGCATCATATGTCACATTCTGCTCGCGGATGTCGCCATGCCAAACCCCAAGTGCTAGCAGCTGTTTTTCGATATCGTAGACAGCATCATCCATCTCGCTAACCGGTTCGCCGGCGTATGACATTAGTAGCATTTGGCGGATGGGGAGGAACTCGACATTGAGTGTCTGCTGCATTGAGACGTGGCCAAGACAAACTGGGACCAAGACGCCCTGAACAGGCCTCAGTCGGCTGTACACCTGCAGCTCATGGCGAATGAATGGCAAGCCAAGATCCATCGTTCCCTTACCAACAAACGTATAGCCATAAGGGTAGGCAGTGAGCTTGACAAGGGTACCCAGTAGGCCAGACTTGTGGCGTTGGACTTCACAATCAGAGTCGAGGTTAGTGTTGAGTTGTGTCTGGATAACATCCACCAGCTGGGCAAGCGTAAGTGGGTGTTTGCCGTCTGGGGAGGCCGACTGTTGCCGGTGAAGGTCGTAGTTTGGGCATGATGCATCCAGAAATCTGCCATTGACTACACCCAACAAGCACTTGTGGGAGCAATAGTCGGTCTGGGGATGACGATGCGGCCCAGGGTTCACGTAGGGNAATATCCAACAGCTGGGCAAGTGTAACTGGGTGTTTGCCGTCTGGGAAGGCCGACTGTTGCCGGTGAAGGTCGTAGTTTGGGCATGATGCATCCAGAAGCTTCCATTGACTACACCCAACAAGCACTTGTGGGAGCAATAGTCGGTCTGGGGATGACGATGCGGCCCAGGGTTCACGTAGGGGTGTTTATTTGCCATTTTCCCTTCGGAAGGACCTTGGCGAGACTGGCTTGACGAGCCTCTGTTACGCGAGGGTAATAGTGGATATTCGTTCCTTAAAGAAGAATTAGCCCCCGCTTTACCACCCCGGTTTCCATCCGGTTTGCCAGACCCAAGGGAGGGGCCCGATGGCGGCTTTTTGGTGCCCACGTAGATGGGGAGGTCTTTTTGTACATCTGCAATTCCCTGGGGTGAAAGACTTTGCTGTTCCAGGGCCAGCTGGATCATGGTCATCGTAATAGCACAAGGTGTGTTTTTGATGCCATTCTCAAGTGCAGCTGCTATCTCGTGATCTTGAACAGGTGGTGCCATCACAGGGCGGAGTGGTATGCCCTCAACGTCATTTTTGTGAACGCAAAGATGGAAATAGAGCTCTGATGGCTTTTGATAGTCAATATGGAGCGGAATAGTGCACTCCCCTGTCGAGATAAAGCCATAGGAAAGGCCAAGTGTAACCATATAATGGTAAGTTTGTATCAAAGCTTTGAGAACGATTCTCCAGGGTTCTGGCTTCTTGTGCTGGGTCGTCTTTGTCTCAGAGATTTCAGTATCCGCTAGGTGAGAATATATAGCGCTATCAGACTTGGCAATATACTCGAGCCCCTTCTCAAGCGTAGTTGGTGTGTGTACATGAGGGGGCTTGTGCTCAATTGCAAGAAGGTTCCTGACGTTGTGAGGTTCTTCAGAAATTCCAACGCAAGTACCGTCTGGTATTATTGCCAGGCTCGGTGACTGTGCTTTACTTGGCCGTGGTCCGCTGCCTTCGGGAGGGGACGTAGCAGGCCGCTTTAGATTGGCCGTGGGAGCAACTGTGATGTCAGGAGCATTGCCGCTGCGTGATACAGATACAGAGATTACCGTCACAGGTTCTGGAATGTCGACCACATTACTGGAACCATGGGAGTCACCATCGCTTGAGGCCTCAGCAGCAGCTTCTTGGTCCCGACACTCTTTAATCTGATCAATTAAACCCTTGATGTAGCGTGTATTCCTGCGAAATTCAACACTTTCAATTCCCATTGGCTCAATTTGAAGCCAAGCATTGGAAATATAGGTGGCAGGCTGGTCGATGACAGCTTGACAGAAGGGTGAGGTATTAATTTCAGAATCGAGTATCCAAGGAGTCATTCTTTGCTGGTCTCCATTGACATGAGAAAGGGACGGTAGCAAACACTGATCTTCAAAGGCGTTGCTAAGGTTGGCGAACTTTTGCTCGTGAAGGACAGGGAAAGCGCGCCAGCGCAACAACTTCCTAGGGNAGATTGGCCGTGGGACCAACTGTGGTATCTGGAGCACTGCGATTGTGCGAAGCAGAAGCAGAGATTATCGTCATGGGTTTTGGAATGTCGGACTCAAGGCTCGAAAGATGATGGTTACCATTTCCTGAGGCCTCAGCAACAACTTCTTGGTACGAATACTCTTCAACCAGATAAGCGAAATTTTTGAGGTAGTAATGATTGGGTTTAAATTGGACATTTTCGATTCCCTTTGGCTCAGTTTTAAGCCAAGCATTGGAAATCAAGATGACAGGGTAGTTGATGACTGCGTCGCAGAAGTGTTCGAACTCAAATTGAAGTTCATTATCCAGTATATTACGAGTAATTCTTTGCTGGTCTCCATTGACATAAGCAAGGGGCGGTAGCAAACACTGATCTCCAAAGGCGTTGCTAAGGTTGGCGAACTTTTGCTCGTGAAGGACAGGGAAATCACGCCAGTGCAACAACTTCCTAGGGCAGTTCCGATAAGCTACGGATGTTGGGGTTCTAGTTGTAGCGTTTGGGTCCTTGCTTTGGGCCACTTTGATGGTTTGAAAGCAGTTTGCGTAGATGTTATACAAATATGCATGGAGGGAGGTTTCAGAAAGACGGGCTTGGGATTCGTCAGCGCGAGCCTCACTGGCGTCAGCGCGAGCCTTTTCGGCCTGATGGCGAGCCTTTTCGACCTGATGGCGAGCCTTTTCTTCGTCGGCGCGAGCCTTTTCAGCTTGACGTTGAGCCTTTTCTTCGTCCCTTTCTCTATTGACAGTCATAGGTTGGTGTTAGACTACATCCAATATGTTTACACACCACGGCATATTATGTACCTTTGAAGAGCTGCGATAGTAGCCTTCAACGCCTCTATTTCCGAAGACTCAAGGTCGTCCATTTTGCAGTGTAAATAATTCGCACGCAAATCAATTGAAGAACTAGAGCGTTGATAGAAATAAAATGCTTCGTTATGTGGAGTGAAAGTTGGCGGTAGCTAAGTTATCATGCCCTTTGACGTTGCTGGGGTTTTGATTGTTTACGTCACATGACCCTTCTCTTCTCATCGCCACACTTCCTCATGTCTTTGCTGCCTAACCTAACAGTACATGACACAAAAAAAACACTCTTTCAACCCTACCACGCACTTTTGTCCTGCAAAAGACAACAGTAAAGTTGGTCAGCTCCTGAACAAGCTTGCCTGCTAGTGGGGGAGTGGCTTAATAGTTATGGCCTTTTGACACAGACCTCCCTGCCTAGGCTTCAACTATTATCACTGAGAACACTACTAGGGCCTCCCGACGTCCGACCTTTTCACATGCACAAACACAGAGACCCAAACCAAAAGCTGCCATGGTACGTGCGATTCGCCCTGTTTTCTATCTACAGCTCAAGTACGGTCTGTCCGTCCCACTAACATGCAGACACATATCAGGTCGAGCTTTCTGACACTGATGTTTCTGTCCGCTTCAAAATTGGCGTGCACACCTTTGCGCTCTTCATCAACAGCCTAGAGCTGTGGTCCAACATTTCAGAACAGCTCAGTGCGATAATCAAGGCTCGCTATGGCACAACTGGCCTTGCCTCAGCCAATGACCCGATTGCGCTTCCCCGCACGGAGCCATGGCGAATAGTGTACGCTAAGCCCAAGGACCCGCATGAGCTCAGGGCCGGGTGGATGCCGCTTAGATTCGACGACGAAACGGAGACGCCAGCAAGATCGGGACTGACCGACGGCTGCACTTTGGCGATTGCCGTGTGGCCCGGAACGGAAACAAGGGCGCCTTCGGATGTCGACTTTGTGGTTGATATTCCCCAGATCGACGACTATAGTGACGAGGAAACGGATGGCCTAGGGCCGACCAGCCGCTCTGAACTGACAGCAGAGGAAAAGCGTGATCTAGAAGAACAGCATAGACACGAAGAGGAGATGGGCATATAGCTAGCTCGCCACGAACCTCAAGCGTGGCAAGAAATAAACTACACTTTTTGCGTCGGCTTCTACTGTTGGTGAGACAGGTAGCTGTGTGTGTGTGTGTGTGTCTATGTCTATCTGTTCCAGAAGCGCTGGACGGCCAGGGATGAATGAATGCATGCATTCAATTTATATAGCCCAACCGTATTATGGGCATGTCTTGTGTGATAGACGCCCCTCGCCCCCC
>MKGM01000045.1:77015-88864 GCA_002018265.1 Ceratocystis harringtonii | reverse complement strand
ATTAAAGCTTGGTTGGTTGCTATTTGTTGATTTCCCCCTTATTTACTTCTTTGTTTCGCTTCCTTAGTTTTAGTCACTGGCGTCTTATGTCCTGTTCTCTTCTGGGTTCCATTTCTGGCCCTTTGTCTACTCTACTACCTCTTGTTTATTCGTCTCCTGTTTAATTACCATTTTTGCACGGCCTGTGGCTGTTGCACCCTCTCTTTCTTTCTCTTATTGCTCGCTAATGCCAGGTCCCGCCCCGCCCTTAAATCTTTTTCATCTGCAGCCTTGCCACCTCAATCTTGTCCCTCGTCTCTTTTCTGCTCCTATCATATGTTTAATCTCGACCTTTCCTTTCGGCGTCAAATTTCGAAATCTAGATGCGATATCTTTCGTTGCTCCGTGGTAGCGTGTGCCTTTTGGCGCCAATTGGCCTGCTATCAACCATCTACCTTTACTACTACCCAGTTTTCTTGCGATATGCCTTCCCGCTGCCCCAGGCGCCAAATGTCGCCACTGCTCCTAGTCCCAGCGCTGCCTTCTTCGACACGCTAAGGCGCCATTCCCCCGTCAATCTTGACTTCCTTGGTCCGCAGCCACCCCTAGCCCCGTTTAGAATGCTCACCATCGGCGATCCACAGTTGGAGGGCGACACTTCAATTCCTACAACTTGGCTAGGCCATATGCCCCATCTGTTCGATGTCTGGGATCACGTCACCTTCGCAACCGAGTTTGGCTCGCTACGGCTGCGGCTAAAGGCTGTTTTTCACGACATTGTGGACGTGTTTTTCGAGGATCTGTACAATGAGTTCCTGTCCATTAGAAAACGGGTCGATCTCATCGGAAACGACTTGTACCTGGCTCACGTCTTCCGGACCATGAACTGGTGGACTCGGCCGACGCACATCTCCATTCTGGGCGACTTGATAGGAAGCCAGTGGATCGATGATGCCGAATTT
Organism: Ceratocystis harringtonii; assembly: GCA_002018265.1. NCBI lineage: Eukaryota > Fungi > Ascomycota > Sordariomycetes > Microascales > Ceratocystidaceae > Ceratocystis > Ceratocystis harringtonii. The sequence goes on along the minus strand of MKGM01000045.1, from coordinate 87,923 downwards.
AAGCGCCGTGGCGATCGTTACTGGCACACCGTTTTCAAAGGCACCGAGAAGGTGCCCGACGAGGTGGCCGTCTATCCCGCCCAGGAGTACGACCTTTCCGGATATATAGGCAAAGAAAACGACAGCTCTTCCGCGGCTTGGACCCGTCGGATCATCAACATTGTTGGCAACCACGACGTAGGGTATGCCGGCGACTTGACTGAAGAGAGGCTTGCACGATTCGAGCACACCTACGGCAAATCCAACTACGAGCTACGATTCGAGTATTCCATCACCGACGAGCGTCTTCGAAAGACCATCTTTGACGAGGAATCCAACCCCGATTCCACACGCTTAGTCCCGGAGTTACGACTAATCATTGTCAACAACATGAACCTCGATACCCCCGCCAAGAACTCAAAGCTGCAAGACGATACCTATACCTTTATCAATGACGTAATCGGTACGTCCTCGGCTGTTGAGTTTGATGGCCACTTTTCTGTCATCATGACACACATCCCGCTACTGAAAGAGGAGGGGATTTGCGTTGATTCTCCCTTTTTTGATTTCTATGACGAGGAAGACGACGGCGGAATTCGTGAACAAAATATGCTGTCGTACGATGCTAGCAAAGGCTTTCTTGAGGGGCTGCTCGGCATGAGTGGAGACCCCGAGGCCGCCAACAAGGGTCTGGGACGTCCTGGCGTCATTTTGAACGGCCATGACCACGCCGGCTGTGACACATACCACTACATCAACCAAACGGATGATGTCCCTGTCGATGAGCGCAGATGGGCTGTCCGTCGATGGAAAAACGCCACAGAGTCCAAAATTCCCGGGGCCGACGGACTTCCTGGCGTCCGCGAAATCACGGTCCGCAGCATGATGGGCGATTTCGGAGGCAACATGGGCCTATTTAGTGCCTGGTTTGACACAGAAGAGTGGAAGTGGAAATATGAGTACGTAGCATGCCCCTTGGGTAAACAGCATATCTGGTGGGCGGTGCATGCCATAGATTTGGCAGTGGCTGTTGGAATTCTGATCTCGGGCTTGGATCTAGCCCTGTTGAAGATTGCTGGGTTTGATATGGAGACATGGATCCGAGGCACAAAGGCCCAGACAGAGAATAATGCCGGTGCCAAGGCTGCAGGTGAAGGCCAAGGCCCGCCACCATCAGCCAAACCAGCTGGGCCCGTTATTTCTGAAAGAAAGAAGACAATGCTGTCTCCTCCCGGTACTCCGCTGATTGTGGACAGCGCAAGACCAAGATCCTTGACACCATGGTTAACACCTTCTATCCGGGAGAGCATTGAGACCCCGGACCGAGATTGAGGTATAGCTAGATAATATAGAGTAGGATGGGGAAGGTGCAGGTACATCATGTTGTTAGAACACGCCGGATCATAGGTATAGTGTATAATGTGTATTTAACCAACAACCAGTAGCTCGATGCGGGGGAATTCCAAAGTTCCATGGATAAAATAATGATGATAACTCTACAGCAGATTATGGCATCTTCCATGTCATTGCCCTGGCTAGATGAAGCTGTAGCTAGCCCGTCCTTTGTTTGCATATCTCTTCCGACCTCTCACTTATACTCATAACGCTCCCAGAGCGGCCAATGCGTTCCGCAGCTCTTTCACCGCCGTAGGCACGTCTTCAAAATTGAGTGCTGAAATGGCCCATTTCGCATGCTTTTGTGCCTTGGCCGCATCAGCCTCATCATTTGAAAAGCTGTGACTTGTAGGCGCTAGTGTCTTCCATGTATCAGCAGGAGGCGCTGAAGGCGGCGAAACAATAGGCGCAGAGGCAGTCGCCGGTGGTGCCCTCAATATAGGGGCAGCGGGGGGTATAGAGGGCGGCGCGCTGTTATACGCTGGCGCAGTGTATGGATCAACACTAGGCCCAGTAGGGGAAACTGAGGCCGAGACGGCAGCGGGAGGCCACCCAGATGTCTCGTCAGTGACGCTCATTGGTGATGGCGGATCTACGTTACGGGAAGCTACTTCCTGGGGCACGCTTGGGAGGAAGCTGGGTGTTTCAGGGTTCAGCTGTGGCTGTGAAAGAAGCTCGATCTCAGGATCCTCAATATCTTCTACAGTTACAGGCCGAGGACCTGTTGGAGATGCATCGTGGGCTGTCGGAACTAAAGCAACCCCAGCTTCTAGCTCAGCATCCAAATCCGCATTAGCATTAGCTTCTGGGGCAGTTGAAACAACTAGACCTTCGTCGTTGCACTGAGACTCCGGCTCGTCGAGAACGGGATTTGACGCATTTGGGTCTTCACCAGCACGTATAGCCTTGAGGATACGCGCGCCATTCCACTTGCAGAACATAATTTTTTGCCTTGTTTCCTCATCGATCGGGCCCCAAATCTTTGCCAGGGAAAAGAAGGTAGCTGCTGCATCAAAGGTATCAGCCGTTTGCCTGGGCAGATGTTAGCAGCTATGTCTAGGTGCCAAGAGCATCCATTACCGCTAGAACACTTACTTTGTTACCTTGTTTGCACGTAGAACACGCTCGCCCCGTTCGAAAGCCTGCTGCGCAAATTGCTCTACATATGCCTGTCCCGCAGTATCGTCCGTAATTGTCTCGTCGGCATGTTCCATCTTAGTCTGCTCCAGACGGCCCATCAACGCCGTTGTCCATTCCAGACACTCCTCGTCAGTTGTATGCAGTTGGCGACTGATGATCTGGTCAAGCACATAGTATTCGCACCAATATGCAATGGCCGGCTTGACCTGACGGACCTGATTAGCCCGTAGCAGAAAGCGTAAAAGCTCAGGCTGTCGCAGGCCGTCGGGTATTTCGCTAGCCATTAGAAATAGAGAGCCAAAGGAAATGGGGGTACAGAGAGCAGGTGGAATAGACTTTGAGGCTATCAGCACAAGAAAAGGAATAATAGACACAAACTTTCCAGATTCCACGCAGACCTGCTGGTTGCCGTTACCTTTTAGTTATCATGAGCTTGGTTGGCTTCCCCTCGCTAAGCCGCCTAGGGTTAAAGACCTCAGTCTCTTATGTTGCTGAGTCAGCACGTAAGCATAAATAGTTTGGCAGAACTTTTGAGGGCCATCTTCGTGTGCCTAGGGTTAGGGCTTAGAATACAGCCCAGGATGCAGCTCTTGTTACACCGTGGCCTTTCCAAGTTCGCCAACTATTTAAGCCTCACTGGCGCTCTCTTTTCCTGTGTCTGAATGTCTTTTGTACTGACTTATGCCTTGATATAAACGCTCCAAACTAATACTTCTCCACACAATCTACGTTAAAATTATAAACTGCAACCCTGGCGGCATCCGATCTAAATCGTCATCACCATGCACCACCCCACCGTGCTAGCCGCCGTCACCGCGCTCCTTTGCGCTACTCCCGGAGCCCAAGCTGCTTTTTATCCTAGAAACTCCCCGGTAATGCAAGTAGAAAGCAAGACGTATGATCAGCTTATTACGCAGTCGAATTACACTTCGGTATGAAGATTCTCTGTTATGCCTCGAGTCAAAGGGAATGTCCATACCACTAACACACACACACACCTAGATTGTCAAGTTTTATGCTCCCTGGTGCGGTCACTGTAAAAACCTCAAGCCTGCCTATGAAAAGGCCGCCCACAACCTGGCTGGCTTGGCCAACGTTGCTGCCATCAACTGCGATGATGACGTCAACAAGGGTCTCTGTAGCTCTATGGGCATTCAGGGCTTTCCCACTTTGAAAATCGTGCGCCCCGGAAAAAAGCGAGGGCGGCCCGTTATTGAGGACTATCGTGGCGAACGTAGTGCCGGGGGCATTGTAAATGCCGTGACTATGGGCATGAACAACCATGTAATCAAGGTTACAGACAACGACTTGGTCAAATTTTTGGAAAGCAACCCGGAGCAGCCACACGCGCTATTATTCACAGACAAGGGTGTCACTAGCACCTTGATAAAAAGTCTTGCCATCGACTTTCTTAGCCAGATGAGCATTGGCCAAGTCCGTAACAAGGAGAGAAACACAGTGGAAAAGTACAACATCAAAAAGTTTCCTACACTAGTGCTGCTACCTGCAGGCGGTGGCGATCCCATTGTCTATGATGGCGAAATAAAAAAAGAGCCCATCTTGGATTTCTTGGCCCAGGCGGCCACGCCAAACCCAGACGCCCTCAAAATCAAGAGCAAGACTGTTCCGAAGGACAAGAAGCCCCCCAAAGACAGTGCCAAGGACAAGGTCAAGGCCCAGGACAACGAGGCCAGCGAGAAGCCAAAGCCTGCCGAGGCTGCTGTGCATCTCCCAACGGTCCTCTCTACGGCCCAAGAGATTCAAGAATCGTTTTTGTCTCCCAAGTCCAAGACCTCTCTTTTATTTCTGGGACCCGAGACGACGCCTTCTATCGAAACTATTGGCAAGTATCTGGCGGCCAAGCACCCTGCCTTCTCCTTCTACACTCTTTCCAGTAACAGCCCCGCTTTGGCCCCTCTGCGTGCGGCTTTGGGGGTTGAACAGGAGGAAAACATGGTCGTGGTGAATTACAAGCGTGGCTGGGTATCCAAGTATGATGGCGACTTCACACAGAAGAGTATCAGCGACTTCATGCAGGCTGTCGTAGCGGGTTCGTGGAAGCGAGAGGATCTTCCCAAGATCAACTTGGGCGAGGATGCTCATGATGAGTTGTAAGAGACACATGAGATGTAACCCCCAAGTAAGTGAAGTAGTGAAATGAATTGTAGCAGTGCGCGTCTGCTTGTGCTACGTGCGATGTGTCAAGTATAGTGTAGGTAGTGTAGTATAGTTTGGGTGGTGTGTTGATTCGCTTTATATATGCTGTTTGTTCCCAAATTAATGCGCTGTCAATCAATTCCTAGTTGTCCGTCCCATGGATATTTTCTTTGTAGGGGCTGCAGGCAACTCAGCAACTCCAACAACGCCAGCCATGAACAACCATTTTCTGCCTCCCCCCGCCCCTCCCCCCCAACGCCCGCATCACCCTTTAATCATCAAGATTTAGTCCAGTTCCTTTCGAAACGCTGCCCTCCGCTACCATGCGATTACCTTTGTCTTTGACAATGTCGTTTAAAAACCTCCGTACTTGCTTACACCCATCCACGCCCACAGCCATCATACCCTCCACACGGCTAATCTGCATACGGCTTTCGCACAGTAACACTACAATCTTGTCTGAGGACCCAAGCGTACCGACAGTGAGGAATGGCAGCTCTTGTTCTTCCTGGGAGTTCAGATCCAATAACGGATCCGCCCCTTCATCGGCTGCTGCGTAAGTCGATGTGGATCCCGCGGTGCAAGCAGCAATATAGTCTGTCATTGGTATTCCGGCGTCGATGAGAGCCAGTGTGGCAGCATTGAGAAGCGCTGCAAGGAGAGAGCCATCTTGGGAGAGAACGTGTAGGGCGATGTTGATGGCACTATGAGGGAACAGGTGGGTGTGGAGTGTGGCAGCAAAGGCGCGGGATATTGTGGCTTCAAGTTCTTGCGTACGTCTGTAAAACCTGTTAGAGCGTGTGATTTGGCGCATCCCAGACTGTGCCAGCCCGGTTGAAGATTCGGCTTTAGCTTGCGACTCCTAATCAAACTTACCGATCGTTACGTGCTCGCCTCTTCCGGTCAACTGAGCTGAAGCCCGCCACCACAATGCTCACCACGACAGCTGCATGGCCGTTAGTGCTGGTGGGTGCCCTCTTGGTGCTCTCATTAGGGCCATTTACCACACACATGACTTTGGTATGGCCCATCTCCAAATAACTTGAACCATCAGCGGCATCTTGGGTGCGGATTTGTGCGTGGAGGCGGCGCAGCTCGTTCCATCGCCGGCCATCAGTGCGCAGAAGCGCAAGTGAATATGTCGAAGTGTCGAGGGGCATTATGTGTAACGCCAGTGCTAGAGGTCGGTGATGGTGAAGCCGTATAAATGTAGACATACAAAGAAGCTTGTTAACGAAGATTAGAGAAAAAAAGTCAGTGTCAGCATACTTTTAGACTAGATAAGACACTGTTATCGGTACCGTGCCGTCACTGTGCTGACCTCATTGCGGTCCCCTGCTACGGACAGACCAGGCTTTTCACATGCATGCTATATACATATACATCTGCTTCGTGTAATAACTACAGCCCAGCATCATCTAGTATAAGTTGGAATCTTGCTCTTCTCCTTCTTCAATTTACGCCGCCATCCGAAGCATTGCGAACTGGCTCTCCAAACCCGCCTCCTCCCTGTCTTCGCCATTTCCATGGTCCTGACAGTTAGTCCAACCCCGCTCCGGGCCCCAAGTAATCTCCATTCCCAAAGCCTTCATTGCCCCCACCAGCACCTGCATGAGGTGGCCGTCCTTCTTGACGCTCTCCCATGCATCAAATTCAACCATGCGGGCGTTTGGTAGCCGGGTGATGACGTCAGTCAACAAATTGGTACTGAAAGCCTCAAAGAACCCATTTTCTTGTCGGAAGCCCTTGAAAACACTCTCCCCCGGGTCGCATTCAATGAATATCTTGATCTTGTATACCTTGGTGCAATCTTGTAGTCCTAGTGCGTCGTTGACTACCCATCCTCTGGGCGGCTGACTCCAGCCGGGGCCAAGACGCACTTCCAAGGTCGTCATGTGCGCTCTGCAAGTTGGCTTCATGCGCGCCAGTAACGGCTTTTTGGTTTTGAAGTATCGGCCAGGATGACATGGGAAGATGCGGAAAACCCGAGAGCTGTAAAAGTAGTCCGAGGCCTCGTATCGAACGGTTCGGCAGGATCGAAAGAGGCCTAGTTTCTTGTGAATCAATCGATGGTTGTCTGGGTCTAGATCGATAGTGCGCCAAACATCTTTGAAGAAGTGCCGGTAAACTTCGAGGCGCAGTTCCGGCGGAAGATCAAGGAAGGGGAAAGGCGCTATCTTAGCCTTTCGTCGAGAAGCGGGTGCTGCTATGGTGCTCGCCGTAGACACTGTACAGCTGGCAGGTTCGGCAATAGGGGTGGAGAGGAGACTAGTGGCTGTTGCGAAGGGCTTCGAAGTTGGAAACTTGATGCTAAGAACCTTGGGACGGCCAACTGTAGAAGAGGGGGCCGTACTTGTAGAAGCGGGTTTGCGAGACTTCATAGTGAGGATAGCGACGAGCCAATCAAGGGGCTATGGGGTGAAAAGATATAGGCAAACAGGTGGAAAATACAGATAAAAGGGGGAAAAGAGAAATCGAAAACAACCAAAATAAAATAAAAGTTACGCTTTTGCCGCGCCCGAGTCTTGTGGAAGACTAGAACTACCACTCGGCGTCAACGGTGTTTCTCTTTCACATGAAGGCTGTCGATAAAAATCAACGAACCCTAGACCTAGAGCCTGGGTTAGTCTACCTCTAATACTGGACTAACCACACTGCATTCCAAAATACAGTATTTGGGCACTCACATCCTTCCGTTGGCTCTATCGATAAGCCCGCCATCAGCCAGTCACGTGCTAGAATCGTTCCATGCAAAAGCTCAAAGTGTCCCGCGCAAAAAAAAACTGTGGACTCTTTAGTGGGTCCATCAGTCCGGTGATCTCTGGGCGACAAGACTCGTAAGCAAAAGACAACAAGGACAAGAATCACGACAGAGGAACCTCAACCTGAAGTCCATTAATATTGTGGGAAGCTTACTGCAGTTTGCCTGGGTCATCGTCTTTCTTCTGTTTGTCTGCGTAGGGCTGTCGCTGAATATCTGCCCTCTATTTAAGCTGTTCTGGAGATACACGCAACCTGTTACAACAACGGACTAAGAATCTGGACAGCCCACTCCTTGATTCTCCAGTCAATTCAACCCAGCAGATATTGCTGCAGGCTTGTCTTCCCAGTGCGCCTTAATACACCTGACACACCAAACTACTCTTAGAAATGCTGTCGCGGATCTCCAGACTGGCGCCGCATGCTGCCTCAAACGTGCGGCCTTCCAGATTTCTGCCTTCCACTCTAGCATACACCGCTCGTCTCTCATCTTCTTCTTCCAAGGACCCCAAGAGTCCTACCCCTTCACCCGATGCCTCCCAGCAACAGCCTTCGGCAGCAGAACCCGAACCCAAGTTCCACGAACTCCCCGACTTGACCCAAGGCATCCCATCGACCTTTGAGTTTGAGCAGGCCGCACGCAAAAAGGGCTCCCAGGACATCGGCGACGAGCTCAGCAAAGCATTGTCAGTGTCCGCCGCGCAGTCGGGCCAAGGTGGCTCCGGTGACGACAAATCCTCTCGCGACTCGTCGTACAAGTCTTCGGCCGAACGCAAGCAAGAAGCCGTTGCCAAATACTCGCTTGGCCTAGTCCTCTTTAGTATCGTTGCCGGTGCCGCTTATATGGGTCGTGACTGGGATTCTGAGGGGGAAGCTGCGCAGCATCCCAATGTGCCAAATGGCTGGGGCATAGGCTTGTGGTGGAACCGAGTGCGCGCGCGCATGACAGAGACGGTGACGTACTACCAGGAGCCGGCTTTCGACAAGCTGCTGCCTGTTCTAGACCCGTCGCTGCAGAAGCCCTACACGCTATGCATTTCATTGGAAGATATGCTTATACACAGTTCGTGGGACCGGCAACGGGGCTGGACCACTGCCAAGAGGCCCGGTGTTGACTACTTCCTGCGATACCTGAGCCAATACTATGAGCTGGTGCTGTTTACGACAGTGCCGTCAATGAATGCTCTGCCAACAGTCCAGAAACTGGATCCCTTCCAGTTTATCATGTTCCCTTTGTTCCGTGAGGCGACCAAGTACGAGGATGGCGAGATTGTCAAGGTATGTCGGTAGTTCTATTAGGGTCGGCATAGATGGCATGAGCCCTGTCACATGGCGACAAACAAAGACTGGTGGCCCATGACTGCGGCTGTTGAAAGTTACTAACCACACGCGGTATGCTCATGCAGGACCTCTCGTATCTTAACCGTGACCTGTCCAAGGTCATCATGATTGACACCAACGCCCGCCGGCTGCGTAAGCAGCCCGAAAATGCCATTATTCTCCCCAAGTGGAAGGGCAACCCGCGCGATACAGACCTTGTCGATCTTGTGCCCTTCCTCGAGTACCTTGCCACGATGCAGACCAGCGATGTGCGCAAGGTCATCAAGTCTTTCGATGGCAAGAAAATCCCAGAGGAGTTTGCGCGCCGTGAAGCCATTTCACGAGCTAAGTTTGAGAAGCAGCTTGAGGCACGCAAGCCCAAGAGCCCTGCTAGCAACTTCGTCAGCGGACTCTTGGGCCTCAAGGGCGGTGTGAACCCCGCAAACCCGGACGACATCAATCCCGCCGAGGCATTTGCACAGGGCAAGATGCTGCATGACATTGCCCGGGAGCGTGGCCAGAGATACTACGAGATGTTGGAGTCGGATCTCAAGGCCAACGGGGAGAAGTACCTCAAGGAACAAAAGGAGGCTATGGAAAAGCAGCAGCAAGAGGCTATGAACAACATGATGGGCTCGTTCTCGACCATGTTTGTGCCTGGCCAAGAAAAGAAGTAACGAGACAGAGCCCTGGAATCTCTGTGTGTTTCGTCTAAGCCATGGGTCGACTTGTATTTCTATGTTTCCGACACCTTTCGTTTGTTTTGCCAGTGACTATCCGATTATCACGCCCGCCTGACGAAGAGGATGCTAGCATCTAGCGTCGAGGTATAGGCATGGCTATTCTGCGATTCCCATTGTGTATTTTTCTCCCGGCCTCCCCACCCCGCCCCTGCCCCTGCCCCTATCTGTATATCCTGTGTAAGAATAAGAAGAGTATGTTGTTACTGTGATGCGATAGCGAGAGTACAGCACGAGCTCGGAAGGAAAACATGGCGTGCGCTATGATGAAAGTGACATATTACTGAGGGTCTAAGCTGCACCGCAAGGGTTAGCACGCATGATATGGTTACACAAGGCGGAGTTGGTTGGAGATGGAGCATAACAAGTGGTGGCGTTACCTGGCCAACGCCACAGCTCTGCCAAGCCCCTGTAAACAATACAGACCCCAGTGCATGTGCTGTATAAAAGAAGTAAAATAATAAGAAATAAAATAATAAAGCAGTGAAAAGAAGCTGCTGGGAGCTAGCTGGCATTGCAGAAAACACAAGGAAAAAGAAACACATAGCAATAAATAACTATACAGTGGCGGCCCCTCTTTAGGCGCAAGGCTGAACGAAGACAGGCTGCCTCTTGTTCTCTTTTATTTTCTTTCATCACCAAAACAACAGAACTTACTTTGTTCAATTTCTTCAATTTCATTTTCTTTTCCTGTTTAATAGCATCGCCAATTTAATGTGTCTCCTTTTAGCCTGTCTCTGGTTCATATTTCACCTCTTTTTGTTCTTTTATCGTTCATTATTTTTGAAAGAACCCAAATTCTCTCCATTTTTCTCTCTCTGTCCATATCAACAGCCGTTTTCTCGCCATCAACGCCCCTGCTCGCTCTCTGCCATACATTCGAGCTTCTGTATCTATTCTGCGGCAATAAAAAGCGGCAAGGAGCGGCATTGATTACTCGACATTCGGCGGCTGATCACTTGCGATCGCTACACAGCTTCTTAAAGGCAGAGCGGATTATTCTGACGACTCCTCAGCCTCGTCTACAGACTCCTGTCTCTTGGCTCCCCTCCCCCTCTTTGTTTTTTGTCCTTATTCACCAACAATGTCGTCAATAGCTGACTCGTCGGCTTCGTCCATCACCGTTTCGGGTAGGTCCCAGGCTGCCAACTAATCGTCTCTCCAAAGCTCTTGCTGACCCTGCCGCTCGCTTGTTCTTAGTGAGAATCCGTCCCTTTACTATTAGAGAAGCGGCGCAGATGACCCGTGCTGAAGAGTCAACTTTGTTTCTGGGAGATGGCTCGCTGGCCGGTGTTGCCACGCCAAAACTTCACACTCGTGGGCTCAGAAGCGTGATAAAAGTGATTGATGACCGCTGTTTGTGAGTTCTTGTCCCTGGCGGTGTATGGGTGGCCGTCAGCGTGCTTGCCACCCCCCC
>MKGM01000045.1:0-76997 GCA_002018265.1 Ceratocystis harringtonii | reverse complement strand
AGCATTAAACTGAATCTAACCAACCCCCTTCACACGCCTAGAGTCTTCGACCCCCCCGAGGATAGCCCCGTGCAAAAGTTCTCCCGAACTGTCGTGCCAACTGGCAAAAAGACAAAGGACCAAGTCTTCGCTTTTGACCGCATCTTCGACGAAAATGCCACCCAGACCGACGTATACGAGGCCACGACAAAGCGTCTGCTCGATAGCGTCATGGACGGCTACAACGCTACTGTATTCGCCTATGGCGCCACTGGCTGCGGAAAGACCCATACTATCACCGGCACCCCGCAGGAGCCCGGAATCATCTTTCTCACCATGCAGGAATTGTTTGAGAAAATTGACGAAAACAGCCAGGACAAGGTCACCGAGATCTCGCTCAGCTATCTCGAGATCTACAACGAAACAATTCGTGACCTGCTGGTTCCGGGTGGAAGCAAGCAGGGGCTCATGTTGCGCGAGGATACGAACCAAGCCGTAACTGTAGCTGGTCTGACAAGCTATCACCCCAAGAATGTGCAAGAGGTCATGGATATGATCGTACGCGGAAACGAATATCGCACAGTCTCGCCTACCTTGGCCAATGCGGTGTCCTCCCGCTCACACGCCGTGCTCCAGATCAACGTCGCCCAAAAAGACCGTAATGCTGCCGTAAGCGAGCCACACACTATGGCAACACTCAGCATTATCGACCTTGCTGGGTCCGAACGAGCAAGCGCCACCCAAAACAGAGGAGAGCGCCTTATTGAAGGCGCCAACATCAACAAGTCTCTCCTAGCTCTGGGATCGTGCATCAATGCCTTGTGTGACATGCGCAAGCACAACCATGTGCCCTATCGAAATTCGAAGCTCACCCGATTGCTCAAATTCTCGCTGGGCGGGAACTGCAAAACAGTCATGATTGTGTGTGTATCCCCCAGTAGCGCGCACTATGACGAAACGCAAAACACTCTGCGTTATGCCAATCGGGCCAAGAACATCCAGACCAAAGTGACGCGCAATGTGTTTAACGTCAACCGCCACGTCAAGGACTTCCTGGTCAAGATTGACGAGCAAATTGCCCTGATTAACGAGCTCAAGGCACAGCAAAAAGACGCCGAAAAGAACTTCCTCGTCAAGTACCGCAAACAAGCCGAAAAGCGCGATGCGGCGTGCAAAGAGGGCATCCAGAGAATCCGCGCAGCCTACGACAACTCGGCCAGCGAACGACAAGAAAAGATTAACAGCGTGCGCCGGCTGAAGGCTTCTGAGAGGCGAATAGCACTGCTCGGCGCATGGATTGACGCCTTTGAGAGTGCAGCGGCTGCCCACCTCAACAATGACATGGACGACCGGCCTTCGATCCCAGAGAGTCTCGCGGCTGTGCGTAAGACGGCAGAAAACATCATGGTTGAGCTGGAAAACAACCGGCATATTCTACACCAGAAAATGGAAAAGACGCACTGGGAACGAGCTGTTGAAACCGCCCTGAGCCACAGCATCAAGCAGCTCCCCGATAAGACTGCCGACGGCTCTGAAATCAATCGCCTACGCCAGGAGGTTGAGATGCTTAAGATGGAATTCCAAGCTCAGATGTATCGCGAGATTGTTGAGCAGGACAAGGCTGGCGACTCGGCACTGATGCAAGTTTTGCTGGCGGCGCAACTGGAGATGCTGATGGCTCTGAACGATACTATGGGGATGAGCGAAGAGGATGCAGTTGCCAAGGCCAAGCTAATCATCAACCGACTACTAGAAGCCGGCCACAAGGCCGTGTCTCATGTTGTCAAGCCTGACGGCACTCTGGGCGGTTTCGACGTTTCAGGGATCGGGTCGCATGCACATTCTCACTTTGGCCTTGCAAAACGCGGAGCCGCAAGCGGAGCGGGAGGGACTCCGCGGCGGCGAAAGTACGCCCGCGACTCCCTCGGCTTTGCTGGCAGCAGCAGTCTCGGCTCGTCCTATACCGGTCGTGGTCCGGCCTCCCGCCTTGGATACTCCCGGGCCTCGGTTGGCGACCACTCTGCAGCCAGTGCCACAGCCGCGTTCTCCGCTTCCACAATATCCCAAGGGCCGTCCTACGCTACCAACTCCCGTCAAGCATCTAGTCAAGTCCAAGTCAATGGAGTCTCTAACGGTCAAGGCAACGCCGCCACGGTCTCTTCCTCCCTTGTCTCCTCGGCTTCCACGCTCCAAAACAACGCCTCTTCTCACTACGCCGCAAACCCCGGAGCTGCGGCGTCGGGCCAGCTCCTCTCGGCTCCCGATTCCAGTTCCGAAGTCACCGGTGCCAACTACAACCAAGAGTCCCTCGTCCCTGGCCCGTTCTCTACCGCGGTCACTTCACCGCTAAGGAATTCGCCGCGACGCAGAAAGGCTGGACTAGGCGCCCGCGTTAGCGCTTCGTTCACGCCTGTGAAGCGTCTCAGTCTAATGCGGCCGCCTTCAAATTTGAAGCGCAGTGTCAGGTGGCGAGACGACGACGAGCAAGGGACCGGAACCCTGGCAGACTTTGCCAACACTCCGCCTCGCTTTTCAATGTCCCCTCACAATCAGCAGCCCCAGGAGAAACAGGGTCTCTACCATGGCCCCATGTCTCCGAGCTCAAGGCTAGCACATTCATCTTCAGCGGCTACCACTGCTTCAGCCTCCTCTTCTATCGATACTGACCTAAAAAAGCCTATGCCAACCCCTCCAGCCTTGCCATCTTATCTCCGACAAACCGATGATAACCTAGAAGAAGGAAATTCCAGTATCATGTCTTGCGATGTCTCTACCGCCTCTATTTCCCGTCCTAACAACCGATTTGCTGCTGGCTTCCTGTCCAAGGCGCCCAGGGCGTCTTCGAGCTCCATCCCTAGCCCCAACGTTTCTGGAATCCCCATATCTTTGTCAGCATCTTCAACATCCTCCCCTGATGCCCTGCGCAGCCTGGCCAATTCCAGCGGCTCTGGCACTGGGTCGCCCTCTTCCATTCCTCGGGTCTCAAGCCCGCGCACATATACCGGCGGCAGCAGCAGTAGCGGCAGCAGCAGCAGATTTGGCCTGGATGAAAACAAGTCTCCCGTGCCCTCTTCCTCTGTTTCTACGTCATCGTCTTCCTTTGGTGTGAGTTCCAACGGCGGCGGCCTTTTGCAGCCTGTGTCTCATCCCTCAGCATCCACATCTAATCCCTTGTCCTCATCCTCGTCCATGTCCTCGTCCACTTCCCTTTCACTCCCCTATTCCCACACTACCGGTGGTTCTGGCTCAGGATCTGATAATGAAGGCAGTTTGTCCCCGCGAAAGATTCGTTCCGCAATCCAGGCTAAGGCCAAGCAGGCTAGCAGTCGCCGCATATCCCTTGGCTTTGGAGGTAGTCTTGGTGTCAGCAGTGGCCCCATTATGCCTGGCGGCCGCCGCGTTTCATCAGTTCCCAGCCTGTCCTCAATCTCAGAAAACGGTCGAGGCCCTCCTGGCTCCCGCAGGCAGTCGTCGCAAGGCACTACGGCTGCTGGCCTTAATGGCGTTTCTTCGCGTCGCCGAAGCTCGACTGGCCCGCGGCCCCTGCCCATGATCTGCTCACCCCCACCTTCAAAGCCTGGAGACCGTGCCTTTACATCAGGCCAAGCGCGGCGCATGAATATTGGATCCTCGCCCGGTAAGAACGCGAGAGCTGGTCCTGGAAGCAGCAGCACAAACCGCCGGGTTACTATCAGTGGCTTGGCTGGACAGCCCCTTGGGCAGCCGATTCATGCCCCGGCTGCTTCGGATCCGAGCTCCCATACGGGAATGGGAATTGGCTCCGTGGCGGCTAAAGCCCGGCGCGATGGGTCACGAGCGTCCTTATCAGGGTGGCGGTAAGAATATTCAATGGGCGATTGATACTTTCGACACTGGAATGGGGTAGTAGCGCATATAGCCGGTGCCAAGGACCAATGAGACGGCCTTCATGTTAGACGGTAGGATGACTTTTATTTTATTTCTGTGCTGCGACTTTTGCTGCTTTTCTTAGACACCTATCCATTTTATTTTGGTTATTTTCCACTTTACTCCTTGGGGGCTCTCCCTCGCAAGATTGATTGGTCTTTGCTCTACATCATACACTTCAATAGGAAGGGGAGGCGTTTCTTTTTGTATAAATCACAGGTATAAGTTCCATGTTATGCGCTACTTGGTATCTTGTTCATATAACCGTCCACGTTTCTTGCTTTGTTTGATAGTGTGTCTCCCTGGTTTGTTTACCATTCAATCTGACCACGGGACCCAGAATATCGCGGCATAGGGCCGGCCCTAGCTAGGCTTAGCCCTAGGTGTTGTGTAGGTTCGGATCGTGAAAGGCAAGCATTGGCCACTGCATGCTCGAATCCATATCTACCGTCATGTGCGGCAGGGGCTGACTGGGGTTTATAGTGTATGGCCTTGACGGCCTGTTGAGACTTGTGCGATCAGGATTCTCGATTATCGCTTCCGTCCATTCACGCCAGGCGTTTCGCACGCTTTTGCTGCCACTAGGTTCGGTCCAGTCGTACTCGTCATCCTCGGCATCCTGAGCGCTTGGCGGTGGATGTGGCGGCAAAAGCACATGTGAAGAAGGAAAGGCAAAGTGCTGCTCATGCTCCTCGTAGCCGTCATCCTGGTCGTCTGCCTCATTGGCGTAGTAAAGAGACGAGTTCAAGACCTCGTTGTGCATTGCCTGCGCAGCTGAAGCGACAGCAATGGTCGATGGATCCTGGAGGGTGTGCTGCTGCTGTTGGTATTGGTGTGGCAGAGGTTTGAATGCCTGCTGGGGCTGGCTCTCGGACTGCGACGATTGCGACGTAGGAAACGACTTGAGGAAGGTCATATCAGTTTTGAGCGGCATTTGTCCGTTGAAGGGAGGTGGGTGCGAGTCAGAAGCTCCGTGTGCATCATCTCCACTGTGCTGTTTATAGCGCGTTAACCGGGAATCAACCTCGATTTGCTCCAGGGTCCGGTTGACAATGTCACGCATCTGGTCAACAGCGTGGTTTCCAGCACCTATCAGGCGTGCCACCTCTTTAATTACGGCAAGCCATCCATCGATGGTGCTGCGGAGCCTGTCTAGAGATTCGCTAGTAGCTGTAAACCGCCGTTGCCAGTGACCAGCCAGTGTCGTAAACAAGAATGCCCCATACATGGACATGGCCGACCAGGTTGTGTCTAGCGACCTGAGTTCCATGAGGCCCGTGACAATTATCAGCATCTTCTCGGAAAGGCCCTCGCAGATGCGCACGTTATCAGCGGCAAAGCGTACATCACTGGTCATGGCGACGTTTGGATGGCGCAGAAAGAACCGGAAGCGCACTTCGGTCTCCTGGATGTACAGGATTGTCACCGGGTCACTACCAGGCGGAAACGTGGCTAGCGGCCCAGGCTCGACGATCAGCTCTGACGGCAGCGAGCTCTTCCACGACTGCAGCCGGGACTCTAGCTCTGCCACGGCAACAGCGTACACATTCGGGTCGCGCTTGGCGCTATAGAGGTGCGAGTACAGATCGATAAACAGCGGCATGGAACGGAACAAGGCGATGCCGGCCCAGTAAGGGCACTTGAGGTTCTTAGAGATATCGATACCATGCTCTGTTATCATGTCGTCATGGACAGGCTCGGGGAAATCGACATCATAGTCGCGATTCGTCACCGGCATTGGACGCCCCATGTAACCTTGCATGGTGACATTTAGCAAGAGAATGACCCACCACAGGCGGTTGCGCATTTCGATATCGATCTTATTGAACTTGGCTGGATCTGGTCGGCGGTTCAAGTTCATGGACCAGGCCCGCGCAAGGGCCTGGTTGCTAAGAATGATAGTTGCGTGTGGCTTTGGAAAGTTCCGGGCGTGGATAGCAAGCAGAGCTATGGCCTGACAAGCCTGGATTGACCGCTCAAAAAGAAGCTCGTAGAAGTGGCTCAAGGCATAGTGGTAGTACTTGTTGCTGAGATCGGCGTACCTAGCCTTGTCCACAGTAGAATTGCTGTTACGTATTCCATAGTGAAAGAGCATGGTTGAGTAAATCATGTAGACTATCACGGATTCGGAAGCAGTAGGCTTGTACCCAGGTTCGTCGTATATTCGTTTCAGCTGGTGCATGTGGATGTTAGATCACGTCATATACCAAGAGTTTCGGGGGGCAACGGTATACGACAGCTACGACAACATGATGGTAGTGCATATGTACTGCACAATGAACTCACCATTTTCCAGATCGTAGGCTCATGCAGCATAGGCAAAAACTTCTCAAGCATAAGGAAGTACCACTGTGTATATCGAAACGCATCCGCACGTGGTGGCAGGTCCATATCTTTCAATTTAGGGTTCATATTCATCATAGACTGCATCAGCGCCTGCACAGACTTGTTATATCGAGGTGTGAACGCTCCCGAGTTCAAGGCCCCTTCTTCGTAGTCCGGCCACTCAAAGTCGCCTGTGTCAATGATGGTGCCCATGATAAGCAGCTTTGTGCCGGATATCGAGCTAAGAGGTGCCGCGTCCATGCTGGCGCCGATGTAGCCTACATTGTCGGCCTTGAGGGTGCTTGGGAAGTAGCTTAGAGAGTGGATTAGAGACGGCGTGCTGGATTGCCGGGTTGAGCGAGAGGGCGGCGTTGCCGAGCTCAGCCCTCGATTCGCATGGCGTGGAGATGACACCAGGCTGTTTTCCATGGCCCAAGGACGGTGGGGAGACTCCGCAGCGTTCTGGCCTAGGCTGTCGTTGCTGTCATTCTCGCAGCTGACTTTTGCGACCTTGCGCAGCCACAAAGACTTGTACTGGTACCAACCATGTTCGGGACTGGGCTGCTGTGGTGGCTGCTGTTCTTGCGCTGCGAAACTTTCGCAGGACGCAGATGGCTCGACGTTTCCTGATGCCGTCTCCTGAGCGAGGAGCGGATGCGGAAAGACCTGGGTACCATGGGCTAGGAGCAGGGTTTCGACGTCTTGAAGACGCGTCTGAAGAGCCTCAATCTGGGTTTCCAGCTCCTTAAGGTAGCCTCGGCGCTCGGTTCGGCCAGTAACGCGGTCGGTGACAAAGCAACTGATTTTTTGATACACGCAGTGCGAGCATCCATCGGGCAATGCATCGCAGCGGATTTTTCGCACCTAAAGACGCGTCGCCCAATGGCGTCTGTTAGCAAGAATGGACTACTGGTGGCACCAAGCACAGAAGCACTGGCAGGCGTGTGATAGAGATCCTAGGCAAGCTTGGTCTAGCAGTGGCCTCTCATTTTAGTCGCTTTCTTAGACATACCTTGCAGCGATCGCAAGCTTGGCCTGTACGTGTTGAAGATTGGAGCTTGGTCTTGACGACTGTGGAAAATGCGTTGATGTTCGCTTTGGCCCTTTTAGACAGCGGCTCACTTGGTTGTTCTGACGGCACTGGTTTTGGGGCAGGAAAGCTTGCAGGCACAGAAGGTGGATCCAAGACAGCCAATTTCAAGGCCGTGTCAGCAGGGCGTGGGTGATTATATGCAGTATGGGCCGCTGCAGATATGGGGTTTGGCCAGGTACTGCTCGAGGAGAAGGACTCTTGGGCCGATCTCTTTACGGGGATTCCCGACATCATGCAGGTCAGGTTCCGAGTTTAGAGGGCCAAGTTGACGTAGTGGGTTTTTTTTTTTTGGGGGGGGGGGGGCCGAGAGTGGGCCACGCCACACATATATGAGACGGCAAGTTCCTCCAGTCCAAGGACTTGCTTGACCAAATAACTGAAGAGGCTTTGGATAAGAACCGAATTTCCGGAGTGGGGCAGCAAAAGCAGAAGCGATTTTCAGGCCAGTGGAGAGGAGGGGAGAGGATTGTGATTGTGAGTGCACGTTATTGTCAATTTCTATACGCTATATTTCGGTCGGGGGGGGCTTTAGTTTGAGATTAAAGGAGATGAATGGAAAGATCAGCAGCAGAGGCGAAACAGACGCGTGCTCAAAGAAGATGCAAAGAATACGAGTGTAGAGTAGAAGCTAGAGCAAAAGAGGGAGTTTGCATGTCTCAATTCGATTCGAGTAAGCCACTTGATCGAGAGAGCGCACGCGGGTCATCAAACAAGAGACGGATGAAAATAAAGAAGAAAAAAGGTTATATATAAGAAAAACCCCAAATAAATTAAACCAAATTGGAAAAAAGGATGTCCCCCCCCCCCCCCCCCCTCCAAAGGAAGCCCTGAACACAAGGCCACAAGCCCGAGTTATTTGGCTCGGCCGTAACCGTGGACTCGAGGCCAAGATCAGATCACTCAAAGGATGAAAGACAAACCGGGCTTTACCTCTGTGCAAAGCAGGCTGTTAGCTTACAGCCAAAGGCAGCCGGTCATATGACGTAAATAAATTAAAAATAGACTCCTGTGCACACAGCTACTAAGAGCAACTACTTGCTGCACAACTACTTTGCAGACAGGTACTAATGTACCGGCTGGGGTGCGGATTGAAGCTGTGCTTGGTAGTTTCCCTGCGCCAACGGCCTACAGGAGAGAAGCCGCCAATAAAATGGCGGATGAGCTAAAATGGCGTCGATAAAAACAGTCATCCGCTCGATAAAGCAAAGATAAAATAAGCAGCGACACGCGGGACGTCGATGGCAAATTTCTGGATGGGGTTTCCAGCAAAATGGCCGGATCAAAGAACGAATGGAAAATAAAAAGTCCCAAGGGAGAACCCACAATCCCAAACCTCGCCGCAACGGCAAAAAGGGCAACAGTCAAGTGAGGATTATGTAAGCAAAGCTACACACACAAGGTAACTGCCAGTTCAAGATTTGCTCCGTTCCAAGTAAATGGTGTCAGAAACAGAAACAACCAGATCTAGAGCGGACTAGGACTCGGGCAAAACAGGCAGGAGGCCAAGGACAGAACAAGCCGAAAAAGGAAAGAACGGACACACAGACGTACGGACGTAGACGTACGGATGTACAGACGTACAGGTTGGACTACCAGGCCTAGACTGCACTAGACTATTACAAGCCATGTCACACGGCTATACCGTACAGACGCAGAGCTTGATTGATAGTAGACAGGAACGTATTTATAGTTGATCGACCTGTCTCCGCTAGTTTGAGACAAAGTCTCACAGTACAGCGACCAACTAGGGATTGCTCTTCAACAAGCCAAACACAACTAGCGGCGTTTCCAGCCAATGGCAAAATATCTTTCAGGAGGACGAGGATAAACAGGCCCATTCATGCCCTTCCTTTGACTAGGTCTGACCAGAGAGATCTCATGACGCAATACAAAAGCAACCTGGCTCAATGGCCTGTCGGGCTGGCTTGACAACTCGTGAAACGCTTGCACACACGCTTTATTTGCGTGTTTGTCGACACAGGCAACGACACAACACACAAACAGGTTAATTCAGGCAAGTGCATATGGATAGCCACAAGAAATCATGCCACCTGCTCTCAGGCTCCACTTACACCAGCCGCATCTTGAGATCGTCTCCTCTTGCCCATGCTGCCACATTCTCTACCTGCTGCTCATACCATGACTCCAGCACCTCGCGTTCCACGTACCCCACGTGCGGTGTCAGAATAACCTCGCTGCGTCCCTCTTCGCCCCAGGCTGTGGTGCGCCATTCGCTATCTATCGGCAGAGGCTCGGGCTCAAACACGTCCAGGGCTGCCCCCGCAATGCGGCCCTGCTTCAGTGCTGCCAATAGATCTGCCTCGCGCACTATAGGCCCACGAGACGTGTTAACAAAAAAGGCAGAAGGCTTCATCAACGCAAAGTCTGTGGCTGTGATGCTCCCCCGCGACTTGTCTGACAGCACAATGTGTAGGCAGACAACATCGGCTTCTCGAAAAAGCTGCTCTCGGGAAACCGCCTGAAAGGTTTTCAGCCCTGTTGCACGGTCCTCGGCCGGCAGTCCAGCCTCAGCAGCCCGCCCGTCGGCCACCTCTTGTGTCAGATTTGGACTCCAGGCAATGACTTTCATCCCAAAGCCAATACTCAATGTCCGTGCCACTGAGCTTCCCAGTCGACCAAGCCCGATGATTCCCAACGTCTTGCCGCCAAGGCCAACGGCCACCGTCCGGTGCGTCTGCCAGCCGCCAGTTGCCATGCTCGAAATGGATGCAGGGATTGCCCGGGCCAGCGCCAGTACTAGTGCAACAGTATGCTGGGTGGTGGAGTCAGTTCCATAGCCGCCGCCCGACGGCGGATGTGCTGTACCTGCGACGGGGATAGATCTCGCCTCAAATGACGGGAGATGGAGAGAAAGGTTCCGTTTTGATGTGGTGAGAAGCAGCTTTAGGTTTGGGAGTCGGTCGACCAATTCAGCAGGGAACGGCGTGCGTTCACGCATTGTACCTACAATCCGCCCAGTTAGACTACTTTCCGAGACGGGCCGGCAACAATCAACCCACAGATTACATCTGCCGGGAAAAGCCTCTCTACTAGCTGCGAGCGACACTGATCGCTAGTAGATGCAAGCCCATATCCAGACAAAGTTTCCGGGAAGTAAGACACAGCAAACTTCTCAGGGTCAAGAGTGTCAAAGGCTTTGGCAGAAATGCCCAAGTAATCATCCAGAACAGCAATAGAAATCATAGCGGCTCGAAGTAGTGACGTAGTGGTTTAATGAGATTTTCCACAGAAAATTGGATCGTATGGTAGAAGCTAGAGCTTCGGCTCGCATAAATACTCGTTGCCGAAGCAAATCACTTGCTGGTATGTGCTTAGCCAGGAACACTAGTCTTGATCAGGCTGAATTCTTTACCGTGAAAAGAAGCCGCTAGAAAGGGCTTATATTCTTGCAACCCTTTAGAATGAGAAGACCTGGGGTTTTATTTGCTCTTGGAAAACAAGAAGCTACAAGCTACAAGCGAGCAGGTGCAGCTTGCATATACGTTACAAGCTAGGCGTAATGCCCCGATACCAGACCCCATGTATCCAAAGTTCCCTTTGGTTCCCTTGACCTTGGAATCTCATTGCTGACATTACGGAGTAGGCTAAAGTGAACAATTGGGCTGAATCTGTGGCTATTTTGAACTTTTACCCGTGATGGTTGCGCCGCTTTAGAAGAAACATTCTAGGGTATGCTCAGTTAAGCTATGAGCTGAGCAACGAAACACTACGTTGTAAGACCGTCGTCCCAGCTTGCCTTGTCAATACACCAGGGACCATTCCCGATTCGTTATTATGGAAGTTGGCCGCATGCCACGCGCGGTACGGATACGCTCCTACCGAGTCCGCCTACAGTATTCGCGGGTTTTTGTGGTTGGATCACGGAAGGGGGGGGAGATTGATCGTTGAACTAGAGACGCATACAAAATCTCAGGCATTTATGGCCATGTACTGCAGATGAAAGCATCCCGCCACAGAAATAGCTGGCGTTCAAGTCTCTGGTATTTCCTGGCTTGACGAATGCTTTCCAAAAGCCTAAAATTGCCGCCGAGAATACAGTCGACGATTCCATCTATGCGTGCATGTCAATAGCGCAGGCCAGGTAGAGACACTGCCGTAGGCTTCCAACCTAGTTGATCCTATCGTGTGCATGAGCCAGAGGATGGCTAATGAAGTGTCCCTTGACCAAGAAGTTAACAGCAAGACAGGCCCTGCCAAATAACAGCGAGCGTGCGGTGAATCTTCCTTAGGAGGCGAGATCCTCTTGTAACCCCCAAATAGGGCCCATTCTCGGCATTATGGTTACCAGCCGATTGCTGCTTAGCTCGCGGACCCGCAAAGTATGTATAACCATGTGGATGCAATGCGGGCAAATACGTGGACGCGGCCCCTTAGTCTTTTCCCTTGAAATCGCCAGTGTACTGTCTGCCTAGCTTGTCTGACGGCTTCGAGCACACGCGGATACGCTCAACAACAGCCCTTCGCTGGTGTTAGCGGACAGTGGCGTTGATTACAAATGATACTGGTTATCAGAGCACAGGTTATTTTACCAAATTGCATCCAACAGGCATGAGAATGCATTGACTGTATTCACTGTCTACCGGCGGGAGGTATAATGGCTGGTATTCGAGACACAAAACTCGACTTGGCTCTCTAGGCACCTGTTAACTAGTACACAAGTTATCAAGAAAACATCCGGGGTTCTTGGAATGCAGCTTTAGCACTAAAAACGTGTCATTTCGAGAAGCCCAACCTTTCAACGCCGCCATTCTCACGACCATCAGCCAGCATCCCAGAATACCGACGCAGCAAGCAACACTACTTCCAGCCATGGCAACAACTAGCAAAGTCTCTGGCTGGTGGCTTAGATAGAACTGACTGGTTCCGCAACGAGATCCCGACCTGAATCGAGTTTCCTCGGGGCTGGGCGAATTTTAGTGCGAAGAAGGCAAGGGGACAGGATGCATGAGCCTGTCCT
Organism: Ceratocystis harringtonii; assembly: GCA_002018265.1. Classification (NCBI taxonomy): domain Eukaryota; kingdom Fungi; phylum Ascomycota; class Sordariomycetes; order Microascales; family Ceratocystidaceae; genus Ceratocystis; species Ceratocystis harringtonii. The sequence continues at coordinate 64,716 of MKGM01000045.1, read as the reverse complement.
GTGTGCAGACCTTGTACTTGTTTGTTCGTTTGTTCGTTCGACCTATTCAACGCCTACCTATTGATTTTCCACAAAAACGCAACGGCATGTTTTCGATGGGAGCAGCTTATGCTATGTTCTCTTCCGGCTTGTGTAACTTTTTGAGGCCAGAGAATTTTTTTTTTAATGTTAACCCTTATCTGTCTCCTCGTAAATAGGGTTACAGCCGCTCGAGTGATTCGGAACACAGCCGGTGATATCGCATTTCCGGATAAGCGGGCAAGATGGCCGAGCGGTCTAAGGCGCTGTGTTCAGGTTTCTATACTAGCAACCTTCGCAGTGGAGCAATCCGCGCGAGTTCGAATCTCGTTCTTGTCAACATGATATTTCTTTTTTTCTTCTTTTTCGGCTCGGCCCAGCCAGAGTGGCTTATATTTCACATGCGAATCTTCAGGACTGGCTGCACATGTACTTACGTACGTACATCTTCTCTCTTGACTTTTTGTTCTTGAAATTGACACCGTTCACACAGCGGCAATTGGCAGACATCGATTCTAAAATGCCGCGTGTCCATTAGGAACGAGGTATTTTAAGTATCAAATGCAACTGAAACCTCTCTTAGGACTACATACCTCCAATAATCTTGGGTAAATACCCTTTCTCACGAGCGCAATAACATGGAAAAGACTCCCCAAGACTGACAAGCGGTGTGTATTGTTAGTGATGCGCATATTTAGAACATTGCCGATGGAAGTAGTGCTATTGCAGTCACAACCACAGCCACTCAGCTCCTAGAGCAAACCACACAGAGATAACGCTGCGGTAAAGCAAACTTTTAGATATCGGGTGTATAAAAGCGTGCTAGCGGTATTCTTGAAACCATCCGACAGTTTTGCTTTGCCATTTCCAAGGGTTACATTAGAATCCTATTGTTCTTGACCCTATTCTTAGTCGGTCTAACTTTCTTGACAGGATAAAAGGAAAGTGACCTTATTTCATTGTCTTTGCTTTCAATAAACAACCAACTCTGTTTTTTGCAGTCAATCTAAAATAGCTCATTTCTTCTGACAAGCGTTTAATGCATTGGCGCCCTGAATCTGAGGCCCAAGACCGGACATGATGTTTTGTAATGGAGAATCTTGTATGAGACAGAAGCAAACGTGCTCACCCGTCTCCTCTAACAATGAACATCAATCAAAACAGGACAAACAAGACCGGACGGAGTTCTAGACTAAGATCTTGGCAGCAGCAATCTGGTAGGAAAATGCAAGGGTTTTTGCTTTACCTGAGCTGCCAAGATGTGGCACATCTCGGAAGCCCTATTGCGATCGGTCGCAAAAGGCAAGCCGTGCCACGTAAGAAAACAGGGACAGGGACCCATCACCGAGAAACCTCGGCTCGGAGCTCACTTTTTTCAATGCGTAATAACATGGCCTCGGCTCTAAGAACTAGAAAGGAGGAGGAGGGGGGGGGGGTCTCGGCCATAACAGCAGGCTGAGAGTTGAGAAGGGGCAGCCAAGCGCAGGGCAAACCTTATTGTTAGCATCGATACCTCTCCGACTCTAACGCACAGACTTCTTATTTCCCATAGGTGGACATAACTTATCGTAAGGTGCAGAAAAAAAACTACCTGTACTGTAATCTTTGGGCTTGGCCGTGTCTTTGGCTGTCTGCATGTGTGGTTCCGTTTACCTAGTGATATCTGCTTGGCAAGGAAATATGCCTTGATCTGATAAGAACGGACAAAGTGCTTATTGGTGGATTTTCATTGATAATAGCGAGCTCGGATTCTGTATAGCTACCTAGCCGTCCAGCCCAAAGAAAAAGGAGAAAAAAATTAAGAACACCACTAGATGAAGCGAAGTTTTGTTTTGTCTGATCTTCCTTGTGCTTGTCACAACTTGGCAATCCAAGTTCCACAACAACAGCACTTACAAGCGTAACAAGTCTTTTGGCCCTGGTGCCTAGCGCCATTGTGATTCCCGTCAAACATTGGCTCTCTGAAAATCAAAAGGAAAGACAAAAGTTCACCCAGTCAGAAGCAGGAGAAACTGTATTATTCACACCGCTTTAGTTTCCAAAGAGAAGAAACTCAAAGTGGCTACGTAAGCAGGGGCTATTGATACGCCAGCTTCTTCTGTCCCCCGCCTTGGAGCCTTGAAACGGGCGTTTTCTATGCAACATAGCGGCGGCGGACGGTTGGGTGGTATGTCAGAAAGCAACAACACGACCAACCTAGTTAGCAAAGTGGGTTGTGCCTCGGCCCTGGACCCGGGGTGGACGCAACACTACATGTATGTTGTTAACTCGAATTGATTGTGCATGCACATGAAAATAACGCAAAATAAGATGGATAAGGGCGACAATGTACGCAGAGGCGAGCTGTTTGTAAGCGAAAGAAGGAAATGAGGAGGAAAAAAAAGACTCGCAGTGTAACTACACATGACAAAGCCTTGAAGATGCAATGTCCAAGAGTTTTGCGTTCATTACAGAGTGTTATATTTCGCGTTCCACGTAGCATCAACTTGGTTACTGAGCGAATAACGACTCCTACTTCAGAGCTGGGTGAGGGGAAAGGAACCATGAGACGATGACAGAGACATCTGGATCTTTCAATAAGGCACCAGAATTTCTCCAAGCAGCCAATTAGCGCTCTCTCGTTGTGCTATGCCTACACCATATCAAGTACGCTTGCAGTTGAGTTAGCTGACTTCTTTTTGGAAACTGCCTGTCCCTGGAATAAGCTTATATGCATCTGCCGTTATAGCAGAAAGAGAAGGTGTGACAATGGGAAAGACTCGACTAAACTTGAAGCAGCGAGAGTAGTTGTTTTGTTTGTGGTATGTTTAGGAAAGCAAGTACTAGTGACTCGGTGAATGCAAGCACTTCATGGACAGCCCAATGAGATTCTCAACATTGGCAGAGACGGACTCGACTTTTGCTCGCCCCAAAAAAAACAATACGCGTTCTGAAATGCCAAGCGCCGCAAATCCGCAAATCCTCGAAGAACCAATCTACGAGACGAAGCATAGACACAATAGCAGCACCCCCAGCACCAAGGAGAGAGAGGAGGCAATCGGAAGGGTCTCGAACTTTGCGAGCGCTTGGGGTTTCCATCTGCAGCCGTTTCCGCAGCTTTCATGTCCTCTGTAACAAAGTAAGCAGGAAATCACACTTCCCCATGTACCCCCGCCTCCCAGCAGAAATATTGCTAATATTGATAAACGCCATATCCCGACATAATCCGTTTCAAGCCGAGGGTGGGGTATGTTTTATGCTGGGGGCTGCAAAAGGGAAAAGAAAATTGGACTTATCTATTGGCAGAGGGGCATACGAAAAAAAGGCCCGGTTGCGCCCGCGCTGAGAGCACGAAGGAATGGGTACCAGAGAAGGATGACAGATAAAGAGGGCTATTCTTTCCACTAGAGCTTGCCCAAGAGGAAGATATTATCGTGGCTTGGACATGGTGCTATATTTTTCTCCTGTTGTTTTTCTTGAAGCGTTCAGTGCGCAAGGCGCTTGGGGTTTCTCTTCTCGGGTAGGAAATATATGACCATAGGATAGGGGCTGGAAGGCGAGGTTAAGACTCAGAAATACATTTCTTGGTCGCTTAAAATGAAAAGAGATACCTGCTACGACCGAGCCGAGTGGACAGCTTGTGTTTATTGATGCTTCAGGGTCCTTCAGAATCCTCATCTGCACACTCACAAACACATGGCTACTGTTGGGTGTTCTCATTTGAGCTTGGCACAAAAAGCATTGTTATTTTTTTTTCCTGGTGCCGAGAGGGGGCCTACCCCGCCAGGTCGGTATCAAAGCCTTAGGATGTGTGCTAAGGGAAGTTTGAGATTTAGTTTGTTTATGTTTGAGCCTCATTCTAAAAGAAGCAATAGGTCCAAGGTCTAGAAAAGGGAGAAGAAATATAGAATGGCTAAAAAGAAAATGATAAATTTTGTGAGGCTGATGAGGCTAGCGGTCTAAAGATAAGAACAGAGCAGGGCTAAGAATCAGGAGAAAAGAAATAGAAAAAAAAGCAAGACAGGAACAATAGATAGACAGGGTTAGTGCTGTGGTTTGGCTGTTGGTGGCCAAGAAAATTTTCAAGGAGCAAAAAACTGCTTACACATGTGGTAGCAATAAAAAGAAGCACGGCTCACTAGGGTACAGAGCCTCATTTCAAGACAGCCCCCTCAGCGATATGATGCCGTAAGAGAAGCCGAACCAAGAAGTTTGGAAATTTGATGGCAACATAGAAGGGTGAGATATTCTTGCTTTTGTCATACATCCCGCTTAAATCAAATAGCTCAATTCGGCACAGAGGACACCTATCTTGCGTCGCTGTGCACTGAGCTTACCATATTTCTCAAGATGCAGGATAGAAGAAAGGGGAGGCAAGGGCCAAAGGTATCAGTACAGTGAAATGATGTAGATGCCTTGGCATGTCGATGACGACGGTGAGCAAAGGAGAAGGAAGGGAAGGGGGCAGGCGTAGAAATGGAACGAGATAATGAGTGCATGGGGACGGATTCGTAGCCAAAAAAAAGACTGGGTAAGAGAGCGGGGGATCTAGGAGGAGACTTGATGTTTCCTGCTTCACAGGGCCTCGTCGCCAAATGACACTCCCTTGGGATGATAACGACAACTTGAAGCGCAGATGAGAAGGAGGAAGAGCAGGGGAAGGCCACAGAAAAAAAAAAAAGACAAGGGCAAAAAGGGTTGTGAATGCCAAGAAAACAAAAAAAGGAAACCCAAAGAAGAGCGCCAAAGCGCCCCCTTCGCCCCTCAGAAGCTCGAAGCCAGATAACGACAAGAGTGAGAAAGGCCAAGAGTCTCCTGGAATAAAACAAGATAAATGTATTACTTTTCACAGTGAGGTGAGGATGAAGGCCATGTGAGATGAGAAGCTGGGTGGTGAGTCTAATGGGGGTGTACGCTAATAAAAAAGGGCCTGATAGAAACCGTCTCTCGTCAACAGCCTGGCCTACGAGAAACAATTGCCGTCAAGGGTCCAGACAAGACCTGGAGCACCCGAAAAATCCTTTTCGCTACTCGTGGCCGAGGTGTAAGTAGTGCGGGACTTTGGGAGCTGGGGGTGTAGGTAGGGAAGCGAAAGATAGAAAAGGAGGGGGGGGGGGGGGTCTAAGGAAAAAAAGATCAAAGGAAGTAGTAGATGGGGATCCTAGACAGATAAACCAAAACGAAAAAAAGAAGGGAATAAAAGCGTCGTAAACAAGGTAAATGATAAAAAATAGGAAGAAAAGAGAAAAAAATAGGTAACCGATGAGGGACCGTCGAGAAAGATAAAGACCCAGGCCGAGGAATGTCTTGAGAGGTGGAAAAATCTCAAAATCTCATCATTCTCACCCATCTCTGATAACCATTCATAAACGCGAACGCTCCCCTCCAAGATTCTTCCTGTTCTGTTCTTCCCTCTTCATCCCATCCTCAACACTGCTCAAAATACCAGCAGCACCTTTGCACACTACCAGCATTTTTCTTGTCTTTCTTTTTCTTGCCTCGACTTGATGCACTCTCGCACCCGTTCTTCTCTCAAAGTAGCCAGATCAAAAGCCGTCAACATGTTTGCCCGTTCCGTCAAGACCATGTCCTCCTCTTCCGCCCTAGCTAGAGCCTGTGCCCAGGCCCGCGCTTCTCAGACTACCCCCATTGCCTCCTCGCTGAAGCAGTCGCTGCGCAGTGGCGCTCCCATTATTATCAACAGAGGTAAGCGGTTGCTGTTGTTTCGGAAGCTGAGGCTCATCCGCCATGAACTGCTGCGTGCTGGAAAACCACGATTGGGCAGTACATGGGCAGGGGAGGAAAGCGAAGACCCTGGCACATTTAGCCTGTGATTACCGCACTACCGTCTAGCCAGTCAGATTGCTAACGTTTTATCTTTCGCGGCGATTAGCTTACCAGAGACAGGCCGCTGCTCCGTCTGTCACCTCCTCCACTGTCCCCTCATCCTCCCGCAAGCTGGCCCAACTGGCTACTGCGACCCCCACTTCGTCCACCGATGCCGCCAGCGCCTTCGCCAACCAGGCCATCGACCCAAGCGCCCTGACCATGGAGCAACATGAGGAGCTGCTGCTTGATGTCATTGCCGGCCACTCCCAGAGCGCCGAGTTCAAGGCGCGCGAGTGTGTGCGTGTTATCCGCGCCCCGCTCATGCTGGCCGAGGAGCACCTGGAGACTAGTCTGACCTACACCACCCTCTGCGGTGAGGGTAAGATGGCTTGCCGTCCTATCATCTTCCTCGACGAGCAGGCCGGTGCCCTGCTAGGCTACTATCATATGGGCCGCCGCTTGGCTGGCCACCAGGGCATCGTCCACGGCGGGTTCCAGGCTATGCTCCTTGACGAGTGCATGGCCCGCGCCACCTTCCCCCGCCTGCCGGCCAAAATCTCGGTCACTGCAAACCTCAAGGTTGACTACAAGGCGCCTCTCCCCGTTAACCGGTACATTGTGCTGAAGGCTGAGACTGTGAAGGTTGAGGGTCGCAAGGCCTGGGTTGAGGGCTCGGTGAGCGATGCCCACACAGGCGAGGTTTACGCAAGTGCTGCGGGCCTGTTCATCCAGCCTAAGTGGGCGGACAAGATGGCTCCCATCCGGTAAATTGCGCCGGAAGGAGACTGCTGTAAAGTTCGCTCTGCTGGCGGGCCGGACTGGTTGTGAAAAGCAGCGAAAGAGGAGGCGCGCGCCTGGGGTAGAGCGCCGGGCCTTGCTCGTGTCTGCACCCCCCCAAAATCTGGGCTCCTAAGCCTGATTTCTTTTTTCATGTTATTGTCGTCTTTGGTTTTCTATTATTTTGTTTTCATGTTGGATACGCTCTACGAGAGCGCCTATCGGTATCTCAGCTGCCGGTATCAAGCCCGAATATCCGCCCCCTTCTCCGCCAAGCGAAAGCAAGGAGAGGCGATAGTGTCACGGCTGGGGGCTTGTTGTATAGCAACAGGCCCTGTTCATGTTTTGTTTTTGTGATTTTTGCACACTTGAAACTCTTTTCTGATAGTGTGGACGAGATAGCCTCGTTTGGATTATGTTATGGACTTGGGGGAATTTGGATACCTTTGAAATATACACTGATGTTAAAGCTCTAAAATTCAAGTGTGTGGTGAACGTGTGATAATATATCGCCGTATCTGGTGGAATCTTGCGGTCTTTAGACGTTGAACAAATTCAAGTTCAAGATCTTGCGGTCTTGGAATGTATTGTGATGTCAGATGACAGAGGGGGACGTGGGCTATTCCGCCCATCCGCCTCGTGTGGCGCTATGTCACTGTGGCGCTACGGCACTGGTATTGTGGCGCCCACAGGTACCATGCCTTATCTGCTTTATCAAGGCTTATCTCCATCAACGCCAAGCCGGACGTCACGGAACCAAGCATATTCCACTATCCATCTAGATGACCGTCATTAATAATGCGAATTACTTGCCTTTCATGGCAATTCGAGGCATTGTATACCTACACTTCATTGCTTATTTTCTCGTGACGATGCCGGTCAGCTTGGATTAGCGATGTGTCTGATCAAGTATCTTCCCCTCTTTCTTGTCTTCCAAGTTACACATCATTTCCATTCCGCTAATCAATAGACTGGCTATGTGCGATTAGACGCCAAGCTCAGATGTATGATCCTTCCCGTATAGCTCTGTATTCGGTCAACCGCTTTTGGCCTCGCCGAAAGGCTCAGTGCAAACCTCCACGCAAGCAAACCAATATTTTGATCTTGAGATTACAAATAAACGATAGGTGGCGTGACTCCTCCCGACAGATGTAACCTCGACAGAATAGGGTCATCTTTTCCGTAGATTTGATTTGATTTGAATATATTTTACGTCTACTGGAATCACTGAGATCAAACGACGCCATGTTTTCCGTATATGGTGGACATGTGTATATAAAAATAGTCTGTCCCAGGCTTGGACAGTGATTGTTGCTTGGAAACACTCCCCTCTCAAAGACGTCTGTTTCCTTTCCCCTTCTCCTCTTGCCCACTTTACTTCAGGTACCAACCCCAACCGCCAAAAATCACTACTCGCGTTGCGCACCATGTCTTCTGAGCATGAAAATCCCCTTTTCGGCGCTGTCGCCCCCCCGCCCACAGAGCTCGGCCGTCTGCGTATCATGGCAGCCAACTGCTCTCTCCGTGTCTCCCCGCTCCAGCTGGGCGCCATGTCTGTTGGAGATGCCTGGAATAGTTTCATGGGCAGCATGGATAAAGAATCGTCCTTTAAACTCCTGGACGCATATGTTGCTGCTGGTGGCAATGTCATTGACACAGCTAGCGGCTACCAGAACGAACAGTCTGAGCAATGGATTGGCGAGTGGATGAAGGAACGGGGCAACCGCGACAAGATGATAATTGCTACCAAGTTCAGCATGGATTACCAGGCCTATCGCTTCGGCAGGGGACATACGCCCAACACTGCCGGAAACGGCCGCCGCAACATCCTCCTGACTCTGCGTGACTCCCTAAAGAAGCTACAGACTGACTTTATTGAAATTTTCTATCTCCATTTCTGGGACTTTACTGCCAGCATCAAGGAGATTATGGACACTCTCCATGCTCTAGTCGAGTCCGGCAAAGTGATGTTTCTTGCAGTCTCCGACACTCCCGCCTGGATCGTGGCTACTGCCAACACCTATGCTATTGAGAACGGCAAGACACCCTTTTCCATATACCAGGGCCGTTGGAACATTGGTGTCCGTGACGTAGAGCGTGAGATTGTCCCTGTTTTGCGCCACTTTGGCATGTCATTTTGCGCCTGGGACGTCATGGGCGGAGGCCAGTGGCAGACCAAGAAGCAGATCGAGGAGCGCCGCAAGAACAACGAGAAAATGCGTGCTGATTTTAGCAAAGGCATTGAAAAGTCTCCCCAGGATGCTGCTATCAGCGAGGCCCTTGAGAAGGTTGCAGCCGAGGTTGATGCTCCCAATATCCAGGCGGTTGCCTTGGCCTATCTGCTTGCCAAGGGCGAGCAGCTCAAGATCAATGTGTTTCCTATTGTCGGCGGGAGAAAGGTCGAGCATCTCAATGGCAATATTTCAGCCCTTAGTATTAACTTGTCAGATAAACAGGTGGAATATTTGGAGAGTGTGGCCCCGTTCAAGCCCGAGTTCCCGTACAGTACCTTTGGATCTGACCCCAACATTGATCCCAACGGCGGCACTATGCTGAAACAGACTGGAACCTACAAGTTTCCGCTACCATTCCGCCCTTAGGAGCCACAGCGCATTACGAATGATTAAGCCATAGTTAACACAAGTTTATCTGAATATCAATCAACGAAGTTTATGTTTCACTCTCCGCTCTGTAGACTGCTAGGTAGATTATGGGTGACAGTTGCATGTGCAAAATAACCTCAAGACACTGGCGCTGCCACGCTCTGTTACAGTGCCATTTTCCTGTCTTCTGTGTAGGTGTGTTGTACAGGCGAGGCGAAGCTCCTGGCAATCGGTGCCATGTTTACCATGTCATCAATCTTACTTGCTTCAGCTGTGACCCTTAAGATGCCACAAACAGCATGGTTCCTTTTCTACAAGACTGTTTAACAAGCGAGGCTAGAAGCCAAAGAGGCCATTCCTGATAATAAAGAGCTTACACAAGCCCTGGGTTTAGGGTGACTCTGTCCTGTGCTTGCACCTAAGCTCGAGCTGCTATATGCATATACTTTGTTTTTTCTCTTTTCTTTTGTTCTTCTCTCTTTCCTCGTTTCTTGTTTTCTCCTCAGCGCAATTGGCCAAATGAGAGACTGGTGCTCCAGCACGCTCGCCCGGTAATTATGCAAGCTGCACATTGGCTGAGGGCGTATTACACCTGCCTTTCCCTTCTTGGACGGTAGGAACGAGGGGAAGTGAGGGGAGGGCGGGTCGTAGTATCGGTTCTCTGCACACATTACAGACACATGATCTTCGATAAGACCATCTTGAGGCTGGTGTGAACGGCAAAGTTAGGGTTTGGGGTCCTTGGTATCTTCGTGATAGTGAGGGGAGAGTTCCTCAAGTTGGAGTAGTCAGCCCTCTTCAGTCTAGGTTAACCCCCCCCCCTTTTATTCTGTAGAGCTCCGATTTCGTCGTTGCTTCAAAGCATGACACATTAATCGTTTTCCAGGCGAAAAGGAGGAGAAAAAAAACGCAACTGCAACTGCACCGCCATGAAGCAAGAGGATTTCATTTCTCACGATCTTTGTTTTCTCAGCTCGCCAATTATCGGCTTTTCGATGGCCTGGCGCAGAGCCAAGCCATGGCTCACGATGAAAATAGAACAGAATACTAGAGATTTACAAAGTGGCTAGCGGCTAGCCACGGCTTCGCTTATCCACAAAGGCCTTAGTCATGTGATGCCTGATCCTTGCCAGATAAGGACGTCATTTTAAAACTAGGGTCTAGATCCGGTGACCTCGTTGGCGGCGGTTCTTGATCACATGAGCAGGAGAGAGAAGCAAGCTGTACAATATGAGATAGATCAACGTTTGCGAAAGGGAATATACATGGGGAGGGAAGTGTCGAAAAGCATCTAGCAATTACCGCGCATAGAGTTCTAGTGCGACAGCGCACAGCACAACGCGGTCTGCGATGCACGGCCTTGGTTGTCTGTTTCACTGATAAGCTCCAACGGCACCCATCAATTATAGTAGTACACTGCGCAATCGTTCGCTCAACTCGGCCAACTATAATCAACATACACGCAAAGAAGGAATCCTTGACACACATCATCCCCTAGCGGCTTAGTCGATGTTGTAAAGCCGTAGTCTGTGCAGCCAGAATCTTATTATGCACAGCGAGTCTCTTTAGCTAGATCTAAGCGGCTGGGTGAAAGGGCGCTTGTGACAACTGGGCTAGAACAAGGACTTGTTGGCCGTTGCCGGAGGGCAATAAAGGAATGCTGGTACTGGCCCCCACCCAAGATGAAGAAATGAGGAAAAAGGGAATGTTAATCAAAGGGAAGAGAGGGCTTGGCCTTTGTCCTGCTTGAGCATTTGCTGGGGAGAGTAACCTTGTGGAACTTTCCCACGTTGCTTTTTTTGGTCAAGATAGGCTGGGTCTAGGCCGTCCTGCTCACTAGGGTACTTCGTTATCTATTATAAAAACGCGAAGTTCCCTCTTGGCTTTTTGTCCGTTGCTCCCCTCCTGGTTGTTATCTTGTTATCTCTATTGTCTTTCCGTAAGACCCGAGCCTGCTAAGCTTTTTTCAGCTTGCTTCTGACTGTTTCACCGCCTGCCCTTCTCCTCATACCGTACGGAAAGCTAGCTAGCTGCCTCTGTCAGAGCCGTTCTTGTTTTCCCTTCTATTTATTCCTTGCTTCCTCTTTATCTTCTCCCACTCCCTCCCCTCCATCTTCTTTTCGTCTCCTGCTTGTTCCAAAACATCTCCCCTCTCTAGACCTGTCTCGTCCTATCCTGTCCTGTTTCGTCCCGTCATATCCTATCCTATCGCATCCCATCTCATTAAGCAAGCACGCGGTGTACTTGATTCCCGGCATGATCTTCAGAACCTCCTTGAAAGCCCCTATTGGCCTTGGCCACTATGCCAGGATCACCAGGTATCCTCTACGCACAACCCCGGCTGGCCTGAGATCTATTTCCACGCACTCCTCACCGGCAAACACCGTCCCAATGGCAACGGTGAAAACCTCTACTTCTCGCGAGATGCACTCGTCTGCAAAGAAGGAGACTGTGGCGGCCATGCCTCCGTCACCCATCTCCACAGATACCCTACAGGAGGCCCCAGAGCCGCTCTCAGTACTGCCCCTGCCCATGATTCTGCGCTCGCTGCTGGTTACCTCCATCTCATCTTCACCGCTGCTCCTACCCCCTTCTCTGGCAGTCATGAACGTTTTGGCCAACGCCAAATCCGCGTTCCTTGACCCCGATAAAAACCCCCTGTTGAACATGGCCATCAAAAACACATTCTATGTCCAATTCTGCGCTGGTGAAACCCACGAGGAGACCCGTGCCAGTATCAAGGGCCTGAAAAGCATTGGATTCAAAGGTGTCATCCTCTGCTATGCAAAGGAAGTCGTGCTCAAGGAGGAGCAGCTAAAGACCCTTGCTGACTGCATGGGTGCGGGGGCCGCAGAGGCTATTGCAAAGGAAATCACGCCTTGGAAGAACGGCACTCTCGAGACCGTGGGCTTAGCGAGCCCGAGCGATTTTGTTGCTGTCAAGTAAGTCCCTGTCACGCCAATGAGACGCGCTTTGGAACCGCTGTGCTAACTAACCGTATCTAGATTTACCGGGGCTGGTCGCCAGGCCCTGTACGCTCTTTCTGAGGGCATGGACCCCCCTCCGGAGCTAACCGCAGCTATCAATGAAATTTGCGATCTCGCTGTGCAGCGTGGAGTTCGTCTGCTTTTTGACGCTGAGCAAGCGCGTCTCCAGCCCGGTATTGACAAATGGACTCTGGACTACATGCGCAAGTACAACACTGGATCAGGTGACGCTGTTATATTCGGTACTTACCAGGCCTACCTCAAGCGTACTCCGGCTGTGCTTCAGAGCCATCTCGAGATTGCCGCCAAGGAAGGATTCACCGTAGGCGTCAAGCTGGTTCGTGGAGCGTACCTTGGTTCTGACCCGCGTCATCTCATTCACGACACCAAGCAAGACACTGACGATTGCTACAATGCTCTGGCTAAGGCTGTTTTGCGTCAGGAATGGGACGGGCCTATGCAGAGCAAGGGGCCTTTCCCTAAAGCCAGCATGGTTCTCGCTTCGCATAATGCTGACAGCCTGCGCATTGCACGCAAGCTCATGGCCCAGGGCCAGGCGAAAACCCCCGTTGCTTTTGCCCAGCTGCAGGGCATGGCGGACGAGGTTTCGTGTGAGCTTTTAGTGCCAAGCAAAGACGCTGAAGTCCAAGCTGCTGAGCCAAAGGCGGCACCTGAAGTCTTCAAGTACATGGTGTGGGGCTCGACTGGCGACTGCATGAAGTATCTACTTCGCAGGGCCTACGAGAACCAGGATGCTGTGAAGCGCACGCTTGAAGGCCGCAACGCAATGTGGAGCGAGCTGGTGCGCCGCATGAAGGGTGTTTTCAGTATGAATTAATAGACGCCGCATTAATTACAGAGCGGCAGTCGGTTTTGTCAAAGGTAAATGGTGGTGGGGGCTGGCTCGTCAGCAGCAGGCCTTGTGCTCTTTTGGGGTTTCTTTTGTATGTGGTTTTTGGTTAGCAGGGCATTGGGAGCTGACATAGCGTCTTTATTTTCTTCTCTTCTTTGAGCACAACTAAACAGCGTTGATTTCATCAAAACAAACTCGAGATAGCGGTTGGACAGGACCTTGTGTAGTAGTAATTGCTTTACCGGCTTCTGAGTCGTGGTTAGACTCGCGCAGGGTGATACGTACTGTACGGTAAACTAGATCCCTAGACTCCCTTGACCGCTATAGACCCTATGACTAATGTCTTTGCTTGGACCTTGCGCTGGTCTTCTGCCAACTTCCCTAGCCACTGTAGACCGTTGAGTTTGTAGTATTTGTTCACCTTCTGCCAATCAGTGACTGTGGCAAGATTTTCATCTGTAACCCTGAGGGAAGTTCCCTCGACGTTGGCCAAAAGATGGCACCATATTGCGATGGCTTCGTCCGCGGGAGCAAGCTTGCAGACAACGACATTTGAAGACTTGGCGCTGATGCCGAAGCGAGAGTAAGACTCGGATATCTGGAAGCATGGCGGGGTTAGCATAATCAATGCAAGTGGCGTGGCGCTGTCGGAGGAAGGCTTACATTGTTGTTAGGGTTGAGAGAATTGACGATTTCGGAGTGGACATTAGGCGTCCGCAGAGTGCCATTCAAGTCAGAGCTCGCCGCCTTGTAGATGGCAGCCATGATCTGGTGTCTTGAAGTTGCCTATAACTTATATTAGCGTAGTGTTCTAATTTGCACTATCGCGTCCCCTCATCCGCCATGTACGATACACAACCGGGGGCAAGTAGGCCCTTACGATGCTAGCGTCCACGAGTGCATACTCAAACTCAGCGTTACGTGCGAGGAGCTGCTTGTGCAGAAACTCCGCATTCTTGACGTCTTGAAAAAGAACCATGTGAAGAGTATGGGTAGCTGGCAGATGCTCAAGGGCAACAGTCTCTAGCGGAAGAGTCATAGTGAGGCGAGGATGAGATGACTGGGGATAACAGACGGCGCAGCAAAGAGAACGGTGCAAGGATTTTGAAAGATGGGACAAATGTCGTTAGGTTGTTGTCGTAAAACGCTAGGAAAGCATCAAGACTCTGAGAAATGTGTGTTAGTCGTGGGTTGTTGGTACTCTAAAGCAATGCCGAGGCGAGCCCTCGCTGTAGTTGCATGCGATCGCAAAGTAAAAAAAGCACAGTGCATACCGCATTTTTAAGGTATACACGCATTGTATTACACACTGTGATTGGCCTCCGCATTTTTTAAGTGGAGAAGCATGGGTGACGATGACTAAAAGTCCCAGTAACCCTAACCATGTACATAGTTATTAGCTATAGTGCAATTTTCCAAGGCGAGTACACAAAAATCCATGGGTACAGTACGTGACTACGTCGCTGTAACTATTCATAACTATAGTTATATCTAGCTCATTATTTCATTCACTCAAGACCAGCTTTCTTCGTGGCCGTCATTGCTCTGCAGCGGCATGCTATCAAACCAGCCAAGGCCGTACTCAACGAAGCCCAAAGCCGCTTTTCTGTAAAATAAACTTGACCTTTTCTCTATCCCGCCGTCTGGGAGCTAGTGTCCGACTGCGGTTGACAAATAGCCGTGGCCCGCTTGGCTCTGATACTGGCGGGGGCGTGATAATCTCCTGGCCTTCGGGAATCCCATTCCCACCACGCTCGTCATGGCCATAGCGCGAAATAGCCCCCGAGCGAACCCAGGGCTCCAAGTTGCGGCATTGGCTGACATCAAGCCACTTCAACTTGGAACATCCCTCCAAAAGACTTTCCACTCCGCCGCCCGTCACGCGGACGCAGCCACGGACGCTGATGCCCTCCAGCTCGTTGAGGTGTAGAGCCACACAGCCAAGACTGCCATCGCTTACCGCGCTGCCGCAAAATGCAAGCCGTAGTTCTTTGAGACGAGGGAGCCCTAGAGCCACTACTTCAGTGCTTGTGTCAGACAAGGCGCAGCAGAAACTGAGATCTAGATGGGTCAGATTTTTGGCAGCATTAACCAAAGCAGCGATGGCATTGTCTGAAAGATAGGTACAGTCAGCAAGGCAGAGATGAGTCAGGTTGGTAAAGCGGAAGGAGGCCCATGAGTGGAAGCCGGCGTCCGATATTGTGGTGCAACGGGTCAGAGTTAGGCTTTCAAGCCGGGAAGAAGCATGAAGAGCCAAGTGTGCCATGGACCGATCGGTAATGTGCTTGCAGTATGACAGGTTGAGCTTTTTCAGTTTCGGACATCCTACGACGGTACCTGGAATAGACATGGTTGTTGCTCTTTGTACTTGTTGCTGCGGCGCTTGGCGTTGCTTTTGTGGCGACATTTTGCCCTTGGCGCCAGTAGTAGCCGATCGCTGCAGCGGGCCTGGGGGGCCAGGTGGGATTTCAGGGACAACCCAGCCAGTAACACGGGCTAGGAGGTTATCGCCAATCTTGCGACAGTTGCTCCAGTCGATTTCCTCCATCATTTTGGAGTGCTCACTCATTTCAAGAATCTGATTGGCCGAAACATCCCACACCGAGCGCATTTTCCAGCATTTGACGTTTTGGCCACAGCTTTTCCAGAGGCTATTGAAACCATCGTCAGTCATATGAAAGCAGTTGCTGATATCGATGTACTCGGGGCGCTGGCCGATGAATGGCGCCAAAACATCCTTTATCAGCTGGTCAGTAATAACCCGGTTGAAGGCGGACAAATCGACGTGAAGGCAAACTTTAGGCGAAGCAGTCAATATGCGCTTCCAATGAGCACACACTCTACGCAGTCGCATGAGCTCTGATATGTTTAGAGTTGCAAATACCATTTCCAGCACAGGGTCTGGTACGGGCTGTTTTCCCGATTCACACCTGAGAGGTTGGATGCGCGCCCTCTTTGCAGGCACTTCATCTCGATCCGGAGGTGGCGAGTGGAGGGGGGCAACTGGGGGGGCTGTAATAGACATGTGGTCCATCGACAAAGGATGAACAGGCTTAACATGAGATAAAGCGGGCGACGAAGAGTCTGCAGGTGGCGTTGGTGGTGCAATAGAGCCTTTACGTCTATTACGAAGGTTTTCCATGTCCACACTAAGGAATGGGTCTGGGTCTGGTGTTGGGCGGCTCTTTTCATCGGGGGTTTGATTCATGGGCTTTGCTGAGCCAGAAAACATAAAGCTAGCAAATTGGTCTGTGATACTCTGGTTGCATTTCTCACGGCGCCCTAGCGAGCTTTTAGCGGACCTTGTGTCTACGGCGGCCGCTTCAGTCATGACGACATCCCCGTCAGATGAGTTGTTGAAGCGCTCCTTGGCTGTTTCCTCGACTTGCTCGCGGATGTCTGGTGGGCTGTTTCTCCACAGTTCTTCCAAGGCTGGCCCAGGGATCATGAGGCACTCAACCGTTGTGATGGCCTTGACAGTGGCCGTGCGTTTATGAGCAAGACCGAGACTGGCGACCTCGCCAAAATACTGGCCTTGACGGAGCCGTGGTCGTTGGGCCATGGCAATATAAGGAGCGTTCTGCAGGCCCTTGGCTGTGGGATTGTTAGTGCCAGCTTCGTTGCAGGCATTAGCGCTGGTATCAGCAGCCCAAGTATCGTGGATGACTTCGGCTTCACCTCGCACGATAAAGTAAATTTCATTTCCTGGCGTGCCTTGAAGTACAATATCGGTAAATGGTGGATATGTTTTGGGCTGTGCACTCAATCCTAGAAAATGCAAGACATCGGCGGGCAAGGTTGAAAAAAGAGGGAGCTCCTTCAACGTAGTTCTAATGTTGACTTGGGCGCTACCAAGAGCGCTTCCAACTGAAGGGCCTTCAACAAGGCTTGGGCTCGGAGACTTGCGCTTCTTTGGATTGGGTGGTGAGGTTTGCTGGGCATCTCGCGACAAAGCACCAGATTGACTGTGGCGTGTTTGATGGTGGGTAAGAAGACGGTCCTGTCGCTTCTTTTTCAGTATAGTCAGACGTTCCTGAGCTTCATCTCTAATCAGCTTTTCCATTTCAGGGAACTTGGGCAGTTCAACCTGAAAGTCCTCTTTTTTCAAGGACAGAAGTAGGCACTTTGTACGGGCGACAATAGTAGCTGTGCGTGGAATATTCATGATGATGGAAATTTCTCCAAAAAACGAGCCAGGCTTTAACTCTGCGTAGACAGCTTCTCCATCTCGTGATGTCACAGCCACGACACCACGGACTATCCAGTACATTGCCTTAGCCTCATCGCCTTCGTGTATTATATGATCAGAAGGGGTATGTATTTGCGGCTTGAGATGCTGACCAACAGCAACAAGAAACTCTTCGGGGGCGGAGTTGAATAGCGGGAAAGAACGTACGCGGTCCAGGAGATCCAATGGCATATCTTGGATAGTCGACACTGTCAAGGGCGAAGGGTAAACAGGACGAGTAGGGTTTGTTTCGACATTGAAGGAGCGAATGAGGGCAGCAGGATCTTGTGATGTGCCATTGTTCAGGCTAGCTAAGGCTCTAAAAGCCGAGCTTTGCGATGTTCGTGAGCGTCTCATGACGGGCTGAGCTGGGTATAGATATAGACAGGAGGAGGATGAGAGGGTGTATCGATCAGAATTAGCTGTGGCGCAACGTCAAGGCCAGACCAGTCAGTGAAGACCAAATGGAGGGAAATGGGAAGATTGGAGATTCTGGCCAGAGCAAAGGACTGGCTGAAAGGATGAATCTTTTCTTCTTCTAAGCCTCCCAAGCCTTCTGTTCTGTCCCGCAAGGACCACCAAATGGACGATGCTAGACAGAAGAATCTTTGCCTATTTCGAATTGCTCGATTGAACCAGGTTTGGGACCGCCTATAGCTTGGACGATATATTGGAAGGAGACTGAGCCGCAGGTTCGAGCAAAAATTAAACGGTAGGAAAGCGTGAGAAGCTGCTAGCGAGGAGCCTACCGAGAGCTTTGGGAGTGAGTTGAGAGGAAATATGAGTATAGATTCAGAGGTATATACTATTTGGAAGTGCACGTATGTCAAGACGGGAAAGGAAGCCAGCGACGCTTAGGGGAGCTTCGCGATGTTACGAGTAAGGTGCACCGTGCAATCACGTGAGGGCGATTAGCTGTAGTGTCTGACTTAAAAGAGTAGATGACAGTGTGTGGTCTGTTCAGTTGCTTCAGGTTGTGGCGATAATCATGACAATACCTATTGGGTGATGGGTAGGTTGTGGGTCGATTTCTAAGCGATGGTAGATTGGCTGGCCGATCGATGATTTGGCGGGGAATTGAATTGAGGTTCGCTTGTTGGAGTTGAATGTTCAATGAAGCGTTGTACAAATGTATCGAGATGGCCAAGAAACGAAGGAAACCGAGCACAAGAAAAAAAAGAAATAAGGGAGAGTATAGTTAGCGTTGAGCACAAGTGTGAATACAAGCGGAAGCCCTGTTTGTTTTCTTCAAAGGGTGGCAAAGGCTGAAACCAAAGACCAAGAGGAGGAAATGGAGAGGGCGAGAGCGAGAGCGAGCGAGAGCGAAAAAGAAAAGACAAGGACAAGGACAAAAGAACCACCTTGGTGAAAAGGTGTTTCGATGAAGATGCAAGCAGGTGAGGGAAAAATTGAGTGAAAAGAAAAAAGAAATTAAAATTAAAAAGAGGAAAAAGAGAGAGCAGGACACAAGAGTTGAAACCAAAATAAGGAAAGAGCAAATAAAGATGCTTCCAGTCGATCTGAACACAAGATGCAACTGCTCTAGCGCAGATTTGGTAGCTGCCCGCTGTTCAGTCATCCAATCAACGGCAAGGGAGGCAATCTCCACTATAGACGCACTCCAGAACAGGCTACGAAGAACGGAAGAGACTGTCCATCATTAGTCTAGCTTTTGCTTCTCTTTTTTGCTCTTGAGAGGGCACAAAGGGCGAGGGGCCTAGCCGCTACCTGTACGCAGCTCAGACACATCTCCTCACCCGGAAACACATAAACCCACCCGTGAATAAAACCCGATTCTGACCAAGAGCCCTGACCACAGTAGACAAACGAACGTCACGCTGGAGGGGTTGAGCTTTTCGAGCTTTTTTGGTATTCTCCAATCCTGGCTGCTATTTCAAGCTTTTGGATTCCTGGCTCGTTCCGTTAGGCCATAGGCGTTCCTTGACTCTCCCATGTTTATTCCAGGGCCCTTGCTCTAGGATCCGTTGGGTGCTTCTTCCATTTGATTTGGAGGGGTAAGTCAGGAAGAGGGGGACAAACTAAACGCGTGTAGAGCAAAAGAGAAGGCCGACAATTGGCAGAAAGGTAAAAAGATAGACACGAGGGGGTGGCCAGAGGTCTGGGGCAGCAAGGAGTTTATAATTGGTTCTACTACATTATTGCGTCCTTGGCTGCAAGGGAAAGTTGCATTGCCGGGGATAACTTCGCCTCTTGTCCAGGACAGAAGTGTATGTATGTATATACGCTCGCTTGGTAGTCTAGAAAACAGGCTCTCTACTGGAGGACGCAGCAAGTCTGAAATGTACAGGGAGATAAGGAACTGCGTGGTGTATATCGATCGATATATGCATAAGACAGGAAGAAAAACAAGGACAAAACAAAAACTTACCTAGAAGAACGAGACACGAACAAAGATCGAGGAATGCAGGAGAAAATCCCCTTGGCGAGAGAGAGTCTCTCCCTTGCTTGCTGGTCAACTCAGTCTTGCTTTACTTCCCTTCCCTGCCCAAGTCTCTACTCTGCAGTGCTCTTCCGTTGTTCCCTGGCTCTGTCCGTCTTCACCTGTCAACCCACAGACCACTATAGACACCGTGCACTAATTTCTATCGCTATTCCCTGTCATTGCATTGTGCAGAACTCCTCCGTGTATTAGGGTTAAATGCAAGATAAAACGCAAACCCAAGTAACGCCACCCACTGCCGCTGCCGCTGGAGCACAAACCAAAATGAATTTCGCCCACAACAGGTGTAACACAACTCCGCCTACACCGCATAGAGATCCCCAAAGCATAGCAGACCTAGAGATCCCCACCTTTACATGTTCCGTAATCGCACGATGTGCCCTTTGTTGTCTTGCAGCAAATAACAGGGCCAGAGCAGTAACATGATAGGGGCACTGCACCATTTCGCTCCCCAAAAATGTGCACCCATACATTGGCTGGAGCGGATGGAGGAGTTGCATGTTTGGAGAGTAGGATGTTGGGAGTCTTGATGTCAAGCTGCTTGTCTAGTTTCATAGCTAAAATTTGTTGTGTGTTTCGGTGAACTGGTAGTGCGATTGTCAAGAGAGCGCAGACGAAAACGACAAGATATGTGGGTAAATGCATGGCTGCCAGCCGCACGTGACACTTTTAGAGAGGGGTCGAGATACAAAGCACTGTATATTGAACGCAGTTATGTGCTGCGATATGGAGAGAGAGAGAGAGAGAATAGAGCTTGGACTATGTGCAGTTATGCGTATTCCAGTTGTTATAAAAAATGCAGGATATAGAGGTGTATTGCGTATTGTGTATTGCTGTCGACGGATGGAGAGAGGCAGAAAAAAGAACGATAGAGGAACTGCAGAAGGCGAGCCTAGGCCGGATTATTGTGTGTTTGAAAAATAATAATAAAGAAAAACAAAGACCCTGGCGACTCTGCAGAGAGGACAATTTGAGGACGGACGGCTCTTTTTATGTTTCTCTGGAAAGGACTAACATGCAAGATGCTGGCCGTGTAATGTCTTAGTTCGTAGGTAAGATACCATATTTTCTTTTGGGCAACATCGGTTGAGCGTAAGCAGCGCAGCAGACAATGCAATGTACGGCTACTGTACTGTGTAGCATAGCGCATAGCCGGCCTATGGGTAGCTTCTTAGCGTCTGGCGGGTGGGCTTAAGTGACGAATTCGCTTACGTAAAGAATGGTTTGTCGTGGGGCTTGTGGCCAGGGCGACAAGGGCGACAAGGTTAGGAAACCCTTCCGAGCCCAATAGGCCCTAATGAGGCCTAATGCATACGCAATCTTTGCGCGTCGATGGCATGAATAGGACATACAGAACCTCTAGAAGCACAAAGTAGAGGAGTGTAACTTTGCGTGCTAGAAGGGAATGTGACACGCGTGTTTTCGGGGCCTAGACCAGCCACATTTGCAATAAGTAATACCACATGTCATGTCATGTCATGGCCAACAATTGACAGGACTTGAGATTGGAGTATAGGGAGCGGAATTGGAGGAGGAATTTAGATTGGCCTGGTGCATACAGGAGAAGATGTAAATTTGGAACATGCGGAATATAAGCTCACTAGAGCTAGAAATAGATCGCTAGACAGAAGCTTAGCAGGATTAAACCACTACGAGCCAAAAAAGAAAAGAAAAAAGTGCTAGAAAGAGGGAAACTAAAAACCTCTAGCAGGCGAGGTTGTCCAGTCCAGGGACAGCTGAGGAGATATTCCAGTTTATTTCAGCCCCTGTAGGACATGTACACATGTGCACATCGTGCACACATGTGCCATGGTCGTAGGCGTTGGTTTTCTCCCCGAGGAGATGGTTGCGTAGATGAAGCCTGAAGTACTACCTACCTATCGTGACTGTCTCGGGATATAGAACGAAAACATGCTTGAAGCCACGGAAAGCTAGTATGTGGAAACGCGAGCATGCATTTGATATGGTAGGCGGTTCTGACCTGGAACAGACAGCCCGGAATTTTAGCAACTAATGACATCATGTGACAGTAATGTTCTGCTTCCTGGACGAGCATAGTTTAAAGACGATACTGCCAAGCGCCGGATTCATCTTTTGGTGGCTGCTTCCAGCAAGTTCTGCGTGCTGACTAATCACAAATGACTAATCAGACAAGTAGCCAATAATATCAAACGTCATTTGGGAAGCTTCTTTTTTCTTGCTTCTGCGTTGCGTCGCCTCGGTTCTGCCTCCTCCTTCATCATAGTTCTGTACATCTAAACTCGTCATATCCTTTTTTCTCTGCCATCTTGACCCCCGCCTATTTTAAATCTTCAAATACCTGATATTTAGTCACACTATCATCGCATCACCATGGCTTTCAACCTCGTTCGCCAGGCTCCTGCGGCAGCTGCCAAGTTGCCGGCTCTCCGAACCTTGTCGATGTCGACCCGGGCTTTCGCCTCTAGTGCTAAGCCGTCCTCGACTTTTTTCACTGCTCGTGCCATCCCGTCCATGGCACGCTCGTCTGGTCGCTCCGGTGCGCGCTTTTACAACCAGCAATCATACCAGCAAGCCGCCCCTGTGCAGGGCAACACTGTGCGCAAGCTTCTCGTCGGGGGCGCTATTTTCGGCGGTACCCTAACGGCTATCAACCTTGTTTTTAATCGTGAGACCCGAACTGATGGTGGGATCCCTGCCTTTGAGCGCAACTATTTAAATGACACCTTCTTGCATACTGGCTTGGGCGTTGGTATTATTGGCCTCTCGGCCCATCAGATGATTCGCTCAGGCTTTGTCTACCGTCTCATGGTAACCAACCCCTGGCTCGTCGGCATCGGCGGTCTTGCTCTGAGTTTCGGTACCATGATCGGAACGCGCTCGATTTCGCCTGACAAGTAGGTCTTTTCTGTATTTTCTATTTTTTTCCCTTGTTCTCCACTGCATTGCAAGCTCCGCTGGTATGACCTAGTCGATACGTATATGTGCTAACCAACGTAATACAGCTATCTTCCAAAGTATGCCATGTGGACTGCTTTCAACGCTACCCAGGCGGCCATGATTGCGCCCATGCTTGCTTTTCTGCCCGGTGCTTTGATCGCCCGCGCCGGTCTCTACACCGTTGCCATGATGGGGTCGCTGTCTGTCGTTGGTGCCACTGCTAAGCAGGACAAGTACCTTTACATTGGCGGTCCCTTGCTGGCTGGTGCTGCGATTGTGGCGGCTTCTGGCCTTGCGCCGTTAGTCATCCCTGCTACGGCTATCCGCACTCTAGCTTTTACCGAAAACCTCTGGCTATACGGCGGCCTGGCCGTCTTTGGCGGCTTCACTCTGTATGACGTCCAGAAGGTCCTGTACCATGCGCGTCTTGCTGAGCGCGGGGCCATGAGCAGAGATCCCGTCAACGAATCTATTTCTCTGGAACTGGACTTTATCAACATCTTCATCCGTATGGCCCAGATTCTGGCCATGCAGGGCCAGCGTCGCAAATGAGCGGCTGGGCTAATAGACTGTCGGGGTTACTGTACTGCAACGGCAATGTATCCTTGCTTTTAGCATTCACATGGTTATGGCGTTAAGGAGGGTGCGAATTGGATAGAGAGCTTCTCCTGTTCTCCGCTCATTGTAGATTACTTTTGTATTATATTGATTTGAATACCACATCGCTCTGCTTTAAGAATGCAATAAACTTGGAATAGTATCAATGTTCCTGGGCTAGCAACATGTCTCCAATCGCATAAAACAATCAGGATTCTTAGTTGTCTGACGGGAATACGCGCAGGAAGTGCGTGGGGCATTCATAGCCAGAGGGATTGTTCTCCAGGTAAAGCTGATGATAGTCTTCGGCGTTCCACCATTGGCCGGCTGGTAATATTTGCGTCGCAAGCGGCCGCTTCCACCAGTTTTCGCCAGCAGTCTTGGTCACCTCGGACGCGATCTTCTCCTGCTCGGGGGTGTGAAAGAAGATGGCGCTGCGATATTGGGTCCCGACATCAGGGCCTTGCCGGTCTGGCGTAGTAGGATCGTGGATTTTGTAGAAGAACTCGATGATCTGGCGGTATGACACTTTCTTTGGATCAAAGATTATCTGCAGCGCCTCGGCATCTTTGGTTTTGTTAGCCAAGAGAAACGGAAACTCCTGGGCCAGAGAGCAGGAGGAGACGCGAAAAAGAAGACGGCTAACTTACGACCGGTCGAGCCTGAGCACACATTTTTGTAGCTTGGGTGTGAGACATCACCACCAGTGTAGCCGACGGCGGCATCTAGAAGGCCGTTTCCGTTGCCAAAATGCTTGCGGTAGATGTGTTCAACGCCCCAAAAGCAGCCAGCGGCTACGGTTGCCTTCTCCGCACCCTCGGGGATTGTAGGGCTTGCGGAAGAGAGGGATCTGACCATGCGGGTTATAGCAGAGGCCATGGATAACGGACGCAGGCCAACGGGAGATTGATGGGTATAGGCTGATTTTTACGCAAGGCCCAAGATTATCTATTCGTCGTATGATAAAATACGTTGGCCAAGGTCCTGAGGGGAAATGATCTGCCGTAAGGGGGTTTGCTTTGTCTGAAAGCCCTCCTTTGATGACGCAATGTGGGGCTAATAAGCAAAGCCTGCAGGCTAAGCTTAGAGATAGCAGCTGAAGTGGTTTGATTTGAATATATTCAGCGTCTACTGGAATAACGGAGAATAAGCAGCTGAGGTATTTCTTACCAAATATAATAAGCTTTTACGTCGCAATGAGGGCTGATTTAGACAGCTGATAATATGCACAAGTTTGAGCTACCACGCACTACGAAATGGTGTAAGTGCTCCCCTGTTACCGTACATACATGCCTGATTGCTTTGCTCTATACAGCATCTCTTCAGTGGAAATATGCCAAGGTTGCACGTTTACAGCTGGTGTTACACTCAATCAACGTAGGACCTTTGTTATAATTTGTGTTGCGTTGGAGCTGGCCTGCATGCTCGTGTCTAGCGCTAACCCCGAAGACACTTCCGTGTTTGTGAAATATCACGTTAGGTTTTATGTTCGAAACTCCCCGTCAAAAGCTTTGGTGCTATTTTTGCAAGGTTGCATGATATCATGCGTCCGTAAAATACTCCAGCTAATAAACCTCTGAGTCTTACCCTACTCCGCATCGAGTGGGCAGACAGGGGGTTGGTTATTGACCTGAATTCCCCCTCTCTTTTTCTCTGAGCTGTCGGGAAATGGGAGCACCCAGCCCCCTTCACTATCAGGAATGGAGAGCCAAAGACGGAGTAGATGGCGTCGTGGTGCAGGAGGACAATGGTCTAAGACACGGATTGAGTCAGCATTTAGGAGGGCTATGCCAGGCTGGGGCTTGTATTAATTACCTTTGTATGCTGTTCGTGCATGGAGAAGGTGTGTGTTGCTCACAAACTGGATATCTCCAACTTCAAGAATCATGTGGAGGGCAAGGCGTTGGCAAGTTTCCTCGAGAATACCCATGGCGCGTATCTGTTCGCTACTTAGTGGGGGGATGATGCCCCGGTCCGAGAACCGCGCAAGGGAGCGGACATAGTAGGGATCCCACTTGATGTACACACGCTCTTTTCCGCCGTTTTCGATGTAAAACACCGGCTGACGCGTCCACTCCTGCTGGCCGTGGGAAACTTCTCCCTTGCGGTCAAAGTACCAGATGGGCTGGGTTAGGAGCTCAGCAACGTCGGGGTGTTCTTTCTGTAGGGTGTTCCATACGTTGTGAACGCTAACAATGTCGCTCTCGCCACCTTCCTGTGCTTTTTGCATGCAGAGTAGGCCGACAATATCGCCGTCGTCGGCATGGAAGAATTGGCGAGCAGTAGTACGATAAATCCGCACTTTATCAATTTGGGTGGGATCATCGCCGACGTCCTTGACATGGCCTAGAATATGGCCGCGGCTGTTTTGAGAGACAAAGTAGCCAATATAAGTTCCAAGGCCAAGATATGCTACGGCACTTTTGTGAGGTCCCCAGGTATCGGAGGGGAAGCCCTTGAAGAGCACGAAGCCTTTGCCGTTGAGGAGATCGGCGCGGAGAGTTGTCAGGACTTTTGCTAGCCTAGAAAGAGGGAAGTTGTTCTAAGCGGAAGTGAGAAGAGTTAGACAGAGCGCAGTTCACCGAGTCTCAAGCTATATATGCATGCGGCGTACTTGCCTTGCTAATTCCTGTAAGAGGGGTCCCACTGGCAATGAACTCATCTGAAGTAGCGCTAAGCTCCTCGATCTCACTCGCAGTGAGCCGATGGGTCCAGCGGTCCGTATTGTTTTCATAGTCTTCCCTCGTCCAAAGAGTAGGTCCTGATATCTCTTGGGGGAAGTCACTGTAAGGTCTCAGGATCTCGTAGACAGGATTGTGCTGGCCAGAAGTTCGGATACCATCTGGAAATATATCCCGTGGGGCCTCACTATTCTTACTAGTGAGCACGTTGACCGTGGGTATGGTTGGGGCTACAGCACTAGGAGACATGATGCCAATAAGGAGAGTAAGCAGTAGGTACTGAGCGGAAGGCAAGGAACTGTCAAAGGGAAGAGAGGAGAAGGGTAAATTGTGACAAGAGATGCTTAGAGTGCTGATTGAGACGTGGGGTATTGGGGAGGAAAGTGAAGAACATGAAGGCACACAGCAACAGGAGGAAGCTAACTGTTGTATTTAACAATTGTCAGCTCTCGGACACTGGAGGCAGTTATCAATGCATCAAGTACATCATCTTGGCCTAGATTACGACATCAAGCTATATTTTCTCCAACTCAGAGATTCCCATGCCGGAGGACGTTCCGGCATTCCGTGCCAACATATGAGACATTTGGAGATGTTACTAGCTAAAAGGTTGCAATCTGTAACAAGATAGCAGAAATATCAATGAAAGAACGCAGCGATACAAAATGGCGTCAACTCAGGGTTAGATGGCAGAATGACGCTAAATGCCCAGGACGGCAAGGGTGCTGTAAGCACAAAAAGGGCAATATATAGGGTTAGTGTAATAACCCTTAGATATATTAGAATGGTAGCATAGCATTGAAACCGACGACTTTTGGGGCAACAGGAACAAAGCATATGTGGTGAGGGTAGACACTCTGATTTGATTTGAATATATTTTACGTCTACTGGAATCACTAAGATCAAACGACGCTGTGGACACTCTGATCTCCAAACAGAGCCATCATATAATGTACGTGATAGGCACACATCTCAGGCAAGTATGTATTGCACTCTATTTAGGCCTTCAGGATAGAAATGGCAATCAAAACGCAACCAACTGTTGAATCAACCAAAATTACTCACTATGCTCTTCCCCAGATGTCTCAATTACTACCTGGACTAGGCTTGCCATACACACCACAATGCTGAATCTATGATTGTACTGGCTTTCTCCGGCCACCACTTCTCAATGATTCGGCTACTACCTGCACGTCTACATTCATTTGATCAACCGCTGGGTTTCCTTCCCTCCTTTACTAATATTACCCCTCTTCTCTGTAGTAGCGTCCTTTCTGCCCTCCGGCCCTGGCTTAGTATCTCATTCTCTTGTTCAAAGTCCGTGACTGTGGCCTCTAGTCGAGTGGCCTTGTACAAAACTATCTTTGTTAAAATTGGCACTGGAACTTATTGTGTAAGGTTGATGGAAAGCTTGGTTACGCCTCTTTTCATATATACTAGTCCCATATTCGATAACAGCATCGTCCCATCAATTTGTCCGAGCATTATCCAGATCGCTTGCGGAAGTTCTCTCAATAGTCTTTGTTCCCTTGGAAGAAGACCTTACCGCTGTGTCTGTCCAATATGAACATGGCCTGGCCAAGGGCCACCCTGCGACATAGCTTCTGGAGAAAGGAAACTAACCTAAAGTATTAGTCTTGTTTCTGGGTCTAGCAAAGAGGGGGCGATCAGCACTATTCTCTATACTAACTAAGAGGCGCAGCCTTTGCACTGTACTTTCTGAAAGTACAGTTGAAAGAAGCCCAGGATCAAATCTTTGAGGCCTGCCTCAACGAGCAGAGGGCCCTCGACAGAGTCCAACTCATAGCACCGTCTACTTCACCTGCCAACCCCATTACCCTGTCCGTCTCTACAGCCCCCGTCCCTGAAGCTACTGCTCCTGCTGAACCTATGCCAACTCTTACTACCACTGGACCTACTGACTCGACTCGCCTCTCTGAATGGCTCTCTGACCCCGATAAGTCCACAGGCGACTGACAAGACCTCTGCCAGTTTGTCTGCCAGGTTTGGGAGTAATCGAAGATCAACCATAACCATTTCCCGGCAGCCCAATCTGATGTGTCCTATGTCAACAATCGCTTGAAAAGGCATCCCTATGCTTAGATCCTGCCATATATCCAGATGGGACAATGCAACCTCTTAGACAACGGGGATATTTTGAAGATCCTCGAACACACGTATGGGGAGGGGATCCTGATCACTGCAACTGCGCCTGCACTGAACTATTCCAGCTCTGCCAAACCCGTAACAAATTCACGACCTTCTTCATTAAGTCCCAGTGACTGGCTCTTGAGGGAGAGATGTCGGAAACTGCCCTGCCAACTCTCCTCGAGCAGGCCATCTCCAAGAAGCTCCACATCATGCCATGACCCTCCAAGCTACAAACACCACAAGTTCGCGACTTTTCTATAGAGCTCCGAGAACCACTAACTCTGTTTCGGCTTTACATTCGCACCCACTACTCAGAACCATGCCCATGCCCACCAGGCCTTGATCCCTGGAAGTGTGGCCCTGAAAACTTCCCAGCTGGAGATAGACGAGATTCGTCGCATTCTCGCAAGGTGGGAAGGCGGACCGGACAGCCTGGCACTGGACAAGCCAAGTGGCAGGGTATACTGGGTCCCAGGGCACTGCGAAGTCCCAGGGAACGAGACAGTAGACCAGCTGGCCAAGGAGGGCTGCAAGAGTGCGGATCTGCTGGTCCCTGAAAGAACGATGTCACTGGTGGCGGCCAGACGCTGGAAAAACGACGCATTCAGGGCCGATTTCAAGAACTGAATGCAAGAGAACTGCCCAAACACGGATCACCTTGGAGGGAAGCTGGGCCTCCCTGAACCCTGCAAGGTGGGCTGAATGAAAGGGCTGAGCCGAGGCTCTATCGCTAGAGTTCTAGCGGCGCGCTCCATGCACGGAGATTTCGAGGAGTACCACTCCAGGTTCGAACATCGAGCTGTCGAGACAAAGTGTCAGGTGTCGAAGTGTGGCACCCTTGGGAATGCTTGGGAAACACGATGAGACTGACTAGGAGGTTTGCGAAGAAACTCCTCAGAGAAGACAAGTCGTGCAAGTACCTAGCACAGAAGCTAGACCCTAAATGGAGGGCATGTCGAGTAGACACTTGAGACAGGGAATGAGATAGCACGGAGGGAAGGGGGCGTTATGTTTTTGTTTTTCTTTTCTCTTGTTTATGACGACCATAGGAGGAAAGCGAGTCACAAGTTTGCTTAAGAGCATACGTGCTTCCCGCGCCCGAAACCGGTGGTCAGCCTTGCGGAGGGTTAATTCCGACCGGTTACCAATCCGGCGCCGTTTGATCTTAGTGATTCCAGTAGACGTAAAATATTTGCATGTCATATCAAACAATCAGGCGGCGGCCACTATCGTTGCTTGATCTTAGTGAATCCAGTAATCGTTAAATATATTCAAATCAAATCATCCGGGCGACAACTCCGAAGACTATCACTTTCTTCCCGTCGTATTTCTACAAAATAACAGTAGGCACGTTAAAAACCGCATCACATTACACTACCAGTAATTCCGATAGACGCTAAGACGCTAAATAAACTCAAATCAGCCCAAGTTATTACCTCTTAAAAAAGAAAAAAAAAACCCCCCCACTTTTTCTCAAGTTTCACGAAACCATCAATCCACAGACCGTCCAACCACAAAAGACTACCCTTCACGCTATATTAGCGAATAACTTATCGGTCCCTCTTTGCATACTCTATTCTCAGGCCCTCATCCCATCCACCGTGCCAAAATGTCGTCATATCGACCACAGGCACTCACCCGTCTTGTCGCACCCCCGCGTTTCCCATTTCCAGCACGTCGTCATCTCCATTACTCTGTCTCGCCATCGTCTCCCCCTCCTCCCACCCCTTCTGGCGCCGGTGCAATATCTGCTCTTCTTTCCACGCCCACATGGTCTACCAAGTCTCTTATCCGCCCTCCTTCCTGCTCGGGCTCCGTCTCACCAGCACAGCTGCACCATCTGCTGCGTCTATCTGCCCTGCCACCGCCCTCCAGTCCCGACGAGGAGGCTGAGATGCTGCGCGTTTTGCACGCTCAGCTAGGTTTTGTTCAGGACGTCCAGTCTGCCTCATCTGCCTCTGGGCTACAACCCTTGCGCGCTATCTTCGACGAAACGCCCGAGGCGATTCAGGAAGCAACAATTGGGCTTGACCACTTGCGGGTCCTTTTAACAAAGGAAAAACCACATGGCTACCTGAAGCGCCCAAAAAGAGAAAGAGAAACTGCACCCAAAATCAAGGACGTCGAAAACTGGGATAAGCTGGCCATGGCAGAGAACAAAGTCGACAAGTACTTTGTAGTCAAAGGCAGTGGGGGGGAGTCGGTGGAGTAGGCCATTTAAGAGAACATAGGCCACAAATAAAATGCATAATATCTACAAACGGACATACACATCACAGCTACTCATTCTCGTATCAAGAATAGTCCCGCCACATGCTCCCAGAGGACCTCTTCTAACACCACAGCCATTGCTCAACAAGGACCTCAAAATAAAATCACTTGAATTATGATATACAAAAGCAAACTCCCAAACCATGCTCGCACTATCTAAGTGTATGCTGTGCAACTTAATCATGCAGAAAATGTATCTGTGATCCCCCAGTTTCTCAGGTCTCTGCCAAAAAAGCACGGGCTGGCCGTTACCATCACCAGTGTGCAGACATGCCCTAATACTTGAGTGTTTCCTTCCCATGCCCAAGGCCGTTTTCGTGTCGTCCCTAGGAAGGAAGAAAAACACTCGTAAACACCAAATACAGCTGCCGGGGCTTGTGACAACTAAATGGCCTATGTATAGACCTTGATCTCCATCACTTTCGCCGACAAACTTAACCATGTCCCTGAATGCTACCTGTAACAATGACACTCCCCAACAACAACCATAACCCCCTAATGTGAACGCCTAATACTCGGAGCGGCTAGCGTGGAAAGAACCCCCGTGTTCCTAGTGCTGATTCAGAGAGCTTCTGCCCATGCCACCACCACCTCTTCGACGACCACCGCCACCAGATCTGCGCTCTCGGCCTGGCTCATCATTGGCACGGCTGTAGTGATCTTTGGCTCTCGAGCCCGTGTTTTCAGAGTGATCATTGCCATAGCCACTACCTCGGCGACGATTGCGGCCCGAATTGTTGGAGTCATCTCTCATGACATCACTAGCTCCACGAGCTCGGTTCCTAGCTGGCAGTCTTTCATTACCACCAGAGCCATAACCAGCTCCAGACTGGCCGTTGTAAGAGGCCTCTGAGCGTGGCTTGTCTCTTGAAATACGACCACGGCTGCTATCACCGCGCTCGCCGTCGCGGGCGCTGTCTCGGCCATTATCTCGTCTGTCGCCCCGTCCACCATCGTGGACGCTGTCTCTTGCACTCCGGCGCGGTCCACGGCCGGTGTCATTGAAGCTAGAGCCGCTCGTGATGTGGCTTTTACCATTATTCCACGCTGGGCGGCCGTTAGCTCCAGGGCCGCCAACGGAAACCCTGCCAAGGTTTCGAGTTGAGCTTCTTGAGCGATTTGGAGAGCGGCTAGCGGCATAATCGATTCCAACGCCATCATGAGGAGCGCGTATGGCGGGTGGGAAAATACTACGGCTATTGGTTGTGATGGTAAGTGAAGCTGTGTTTGAAGAAGGTGTGATTGTGAAGCCACGATGGGTATTTCGGAGACTGGGGTCTCGGCCTTCATTCAGAACAGAAGACTTGAGCTGTTTAAGAGCTGGCGGAGCAACAGCGACAGCAGATGGCTCATTGGGAATTGGCTTAGTTACGACGGTCTGCGGGGCATACTTCTGATCAAGTTCCATCAATTTCACCGCTTCATTAGCAACGGCCTCGTGGTCCACATCTTCCCAGCCAACCTGCTGGAGGATTTTGCCCGTCATGTATTGGTACCGCATGTAGCCAGACGGCAAATCGCCAACGTCGTAATTCTCAACGTTAGGAACATTCTTAATGGCTTCAATGCCTGCCAGTCCGAATTTAGGGTCGGAAAGACGATACATGAAGGGCATCATGCAATCTGACGATGAGTAGGCATTGATCAAGCGACCATTGACAACGCTCTTCATTGTGACCCAAACAAGCGAGCAAGAAGGAGCAGGGCAGCCCATCATTAGTACTGACTCGATGAGACCAAACTGGCGGCGTTCGGCCAAGGTCATGAGGCAGGTATAGATACTGCGAGCGCCCAATCCATAACCGACTAGACTAATGGGTCGCCCACCCTGCACCTTGCGTAGAATGATATCCGCAAGTACAAGGCCGACTTTGTCAGCACGAACCATGCCAACAGTCCAGGGATTATCGATGATCTTGCTTAAACGTTCAAGGCACGACGGCCACTCTGATTTAGTGAAGGCGTCGTGGACTGCCGGCAAGTTGAAAAGAAAAAAAGAATAAAATGTTAGAAAATCATGTTTGCTGCTCAGTGTTTGAGCTAGACTTGTTACTCACTAGAGTTCGTGACAAAATACTGCTTTGCCTCCATCCAGCCACGGCTATCGGAAATCATTTCCAGACAAGTAGCCAAGCTGCGAAGAGAATTGGTTTCCCAACGTAACGAATAGACCTCGGCCTGAGCGCCAATGGAATTCCACGCATCGCTAGCCGCCTTATCCTCCCCCATTAAAGAGCCATTGACACAAAAGGTCATGCGGAGTCGGTAATCATGAGGATGAAGATCTCGAGTATCCATCAAGGGCTCACCTTTGTTGGCCTTGCCATGGGTGGGGATTAAGGCGAAGTCTTGGATATCCTTGGAGTATGCTTCTATGGTCTTTCCAGTGGCTCTGGCACCATAAAACGCAAACAGGGAGCCCATCGCAACACCGTTATCACCGAGCTGGCCTAGAAGCTCAATTGTAGCACTACCCTCGAGAATAACACTGTCCATGCAGCGACCTAGGGTTGAGTTGGAAATTGGGCCTGCAAGGAACTCGCTGTCATCAGCGCGATTAGATCCAGTTTGGCGACCGCGGGGCATTTCTGCGCCTTCTTCGATACGACGAGCCATCTCACCCAGGGCAAACTCAACAGAGATCTTGCCCAAGCAGCGTCCAATGCGGACTTCGTCTTCTTGAACGCTTCGCAAGGACAAATTCAGCGAGGATGTAAGATACATCATTGCCGTACGACCGTAAGCGCTATAGTCCTCAAGAGAGAGAATCATTAAAAAGGCAATGTTTTGAAGAAGACGGCGGCGTTCGACAGGAAGACTCCATAGGGGAGTGGGGATTGGCTGGAAACGACGTAGACCGGGATCTGTCTGTTGCATTGAAGGAGCGCAAACCGGGCCTGATATGGAGCTTTTAGGTTAGTCAATCCAAGAAAAGCAAGCGCAATAGCACAACGGTGTCAAGATATGTAGCTGATAGCTTCGGTCGTCTTACCGGGGGTTATCTGAACAGTCCGGCTACCGACAGGCGTGGATTTAGGACCAGTCATGCTGTTGCGGACGCGATGGCCACTGTTACGGCCGGGTCGTCCTTTGCCAGCACGGCTACGGCCAGAAATTTGAGTGTCGCTTGTGGCGGGTGATGGGAGGGGATTGTTAGCCTCCAAATCACGGGTGCGGTTGATCAGAGCGCTCTGCCACTTGCGGAAAAAGGTAAGCATTTCCTTCTTTAGCTCACTCAGAACCATGGGCATCTCTTCATCTTCATTAGCAGTTGCACTAGCACTGGTTGAGGTTGAGAAACTTCCATTGAAGCTAGATGAACTATTGCGATTGGCATCGATGGACTTCGGGGGAAGATTTTCCTTTTGGGACATTTCCAAAGCACTGCGGGTCGAACGTGCCATAGCACTGGTATCATGGAAGACACTGCCCATATTCGTGGCCATGACGTCGGTGATTGTGACTAGCAGGTTAACCAAGTCATCACGCTCACCGCCGCTGATGATGCCAGTGAGACAGACAGGCCGCCGGCCGCCACCAAAGCCACCTCTGCCTCGAGCCATCGTTCTAAAGATAAACGAGCCAAGAGGACAATGAAGTGACGTGTGATATCTAACCTGCGGGGCTTAGCGGAGGGTGAGACCGGAAAAAAAGAAGACAAAGGAAGAGAGTGGCAGCAAGCAGACAAATGCCCCTTCTGAAAGAGATGAAAGCTGAGAGTTGGAAACTAACGATCAGGACTCACAACTTGATATCGAAAGGATAGATAGAGAGAAGGGGGACAGAGGGCAAACTTCATGAAAGAGGACAGAGCGGAAAAGGAAAGAACAAGAAAAAAAAACACAGATAAGAGAGGGGCAAGAGCAACGCGGCAGAAGCATATGAGGTAGGTGCCTTTTCAGAAGGACAACCAGAAGGTAGGCAAGAAAAAGAAAAACAAAGCAGAGCAGAGCAGAGCAGAGCAGAGCAGCCAATGCCGAGACTAGCACGAAAAGGCAAAGGCGGAGCAAGAGGCAAACAATGCTCGGGGGTGCAGAAAGCCCTTGGTTATGGCAATACCCCTATGATCAGGATTGAGCGGGTGCAGATGGAGTTTCAAGACCAATAAAGGAAGGTATGTTGCCAAAACGAAGGTGTGGTTGCCGTGCAGGGCTCTCAGCGCAGGCCAATGCAATGGACGCAATACTGTGAACGTGGATCCGGCCAAGCCACCAGGCCAGCCAGTAGAGTATGGAAGGGAGGGAGTTATCTCTTTGTGATGTACTGGAAAAGTCGAAAAAAGGAACGAGGACAGCTGACAGTAACTCTGAATCACTGACAGCAGGTCTTCCAAAGCCCAGAGTTGGGTGCGGTTGCCTAGTTCCTCTGGTCTAGTTTTATGAGATGTACAATCGACAACGAGCAGGGGATTTCAGCCAAAGCTCATGTCTTGCTACTCTGCTGGCGTAGTATATCTGTCGGACGGGTGCGAGCGAGTGGGCCTAGACGCAATAACTGTGCCTGCTCTCCTTACGCGGACCTGCCGATTAGCAAAGAGGAAAAACGAAGTCACGAAAACGCAAGTCGATAGTAGCAGACAGATAATGCCCAAAACGGGAAAGAGATGTTGGTGTGAGAAGGAACCACAGGGCAGAAGCTACCCTTTTATGCTCCGATAGCAGGTACGACAAAGCGGTTGGCTTTTCTTGGGTAGCTGCCGCAGGCTTTTGTTGATATCGTTCTTCAGAGCGCGCCTTGAAGCGAGAGTCTTCTGTAAACGGTGGCTAGGACTATGCCTTGGGACAATAAGGGACCTTGAGCAGCAGCGCGAAAATCCAGAAGCAGCTTTCAGCCGAATCGTGACGCAAACAAAGCCAGGAGACTGCCGTTCCGCAGTAGTCTTTTACGCAGTATCAGCGCTACAAATTTAGGATGAAGCTTTGTGCAACACGAAACCAAACGGTCGCGGCAACAATAGCAACTGGACGCAAGGTGGCAAGTCAATGGTATAAGGCCAAAGGTGATAGCGACAGGCGTGCTAGATAAACAGACGGACAACAAGTGTTTATAACAAGGGTAAATCGACAAACAGCCGACAATGCTGCTCAGGCTGTCACACCCATCAAGTGGTGGAAGAGAATAGAAGCAGCCGGAACGGGTAAGTGTGGGTGCGCAAAGACGCAATGAAGACCGCATACAAAGCACACAGCTCCAAAGGTTGTGCGTCTCCACGGAAGCTGAGAAGGCAATAGAAACGCTTCACGCTTAATCGGTGATGAAACTGGCTAGACAAGACCAGCCTAGGGTAGCTCGCGGAGGAGAAAAGAAAAGAAAAAGGAAGGGAAAGAAAAAGAAAGGACGGAAAGGGCCAAGTTTGCCAGGTTTTCGGGAGATGAGTCTCGCTGTGCAAACAGGAAAAGCAGGCAGGATAAAAAGAGCGCAGAAACTGAAGGGGAAAGAAGCGAGGTTTGCGCCCGACTTTAACTGTGGCGGGAAACCGACATAGAGAGACACACAGTCAAAGAGCTAAGCGGAGGAAGGGGGAACTGCTACTGAAAACAAAAACAAGAGAGGCTTCATGTAGTGCCAAATGTCGTGTGTTGTGAGATGTGTGAGTTGTGTGTGTTTGTGCTGCACTGTTCCCGTCTGGCACATACATATGTGCAGCGATGATTTCCAGAACAGAAAGAGCCGAGAGTAAAAGTGTACAGTGCTGACGTGTCACAGAGAGCACAGAAAGAAGCAGGAAGACAAAGTGAAGGCTAGAGATCAAGACACAGAGCGGCAATGTGCGCGGTGGATCTTCTCTGCGTATTCTCCAAGGTTTCTTTTCATGCGCGTCGTGCCAGACGAATTTACACAAGCAACTCTGCCGCCTCCCCTCACTCTGCTACTACAGGTACTCCTGTTGCTGCCACTAGCCGACTAGCCGCTAAACAGCCCACTGTGGGAAACAGGTTAAGGGTAGGTTAGCAAGCGAGGCAGCGGGATAAATGATCGGCAACTCGGAGTGGGACAAGGGAAATGGGATGTGAGAAGGGAAATAGGTGAGTGAGCTGCGATGCCGACTGCAGCTCCCTGCGGTGTGAAACTTTGGGTGATCTAGGTGAGAACGGCAAATACATGCATCAACAGGGACAAGAGCAGCTTGCGCGACAGGGGCAAGCGGAAGAAAATATGCGAGTCTTTGGGGGGTGAGCAGAGATCTCGCTATTTCAACTGCACTCATGATTGTAGACGTCAGAGGGCATGGGCCAGAAAAAGGAAGACTTGTCAGCCATCAAAGCCGCATCGAGATCTTCGGTGGGTATGTAGCAATTAGCAGACTAGAAAAAAGGCCAAACTGATGGCTAGACTAGCCGCGTCGTCCCGTCTTCTATAATATTCAACTTGCTTCAAGAGACAGAGGCAGGTAGCATCGACGACGGCAAACGGCAATTACGGGACTAACAGACGACAAGCAATTACACAAAACGAACGAATGGAGGGAGAAAAGTGAATAGGGCGGCTGCTATAAGCAAGTATCGCACATGTGCCAGAAATGGTCCTTCATCGTTGTTTTGCTAGCTAGCGATTTGTCTGTTTGCAGTTTCCTAGAAGAGATGGCTCCGGCCCTCCCTATTCAACTGCTGGCCGTTTGTACCTGCTTTATTCCTGCTATTCTTGCCTTCTATGGACCTTTTTGCTGCCTCGCTTTCTCGTTCAGCTGTGCAACTTCCTTGCGGGCTTTCGTTTGAAAAGGCAACTGCAGTCAGCCCCAGTGAGAAACAGGCGGGCGGCGGCGGCACTTTGAAAAGAATCAAAAAGAAAACAGGACAGAGTAAACAACCCTTACTAAGCAAATCAAAACAAAGGCTAGCGGCTGAGATGCCGTCGCTCGATCCATATATATACATATATCTATGCCAAGGCTTTGATGCCGTGTGGTGGGCCAGGACGGTCTCCCTGCAGGCTTCCGAAAGGCAGCTATTTGAGCTCAAGCGTCAAATCGCGGTCAAACCTTTTCGCGTGCTACCTCCACAGTGGGTGAGATTGAACAGTGATATTGCTGCAGTGCCTTGGAGCCAATCATAGCAAGCCACGGCAGGTTGCTCGTTTCTGCTTCGGCTTGGCTTCCTGCTGCGTACTTTCACGCTGCATCTTTATTTACTGGCTGCACTCTGCTTCATAGTGTGGGCCTTTTGTGTGGGATGTCGACAGCAGGCGTTTCTTAGGCTGGATTGCCTTGGGGAGCGGGGAATAAAACACAAGTAGCTTCACTAAACCGTTTACATGCGGTGCTTCTATGCAATGCGACAGAACTAGTCGCCTTTTTCCAGGTGTACTTGATAGGAAGGGGCCTGGCCACCCGCCAAGTTCCCATGTCTGCTGCCCCAAGATCTCATGATCACATACTGTGTAGCAATGAGTGAAAGTATCATATGTCATGAGCGGTCCTTGTATCCAACTAGCGTCAGACGCATGTTACTTTCCAGAGCGCCCACAGCCATAGCTGCAGCATAAGAAAAGAGGTACGCATGTACCTATGTTAGTGTAAAACATACGTACATGACATGGCGCATTAACCAGCATGGGCATGTAGCACGTGTCGGGAAAGAACATACACACTGTGTCCTACGGTTTCCAGGGTCTTCCTCCGCTAATTTATTATGGCAGAGCACTAGCTAGGTCCACAGTGCATGCACATGCTATGTGAGCAAACGATGAAACAACGGCAGGCTCCATGGCTTTTCAGATAGTTAAGGCTGATGAAGCGATGTGGCTGGTAGGCACGCGGCCAAATACAGAAAAGGGTCTTTTTGTATTGATCAGAAAGATTCATCACGTAGCGCCGAGCTAGTTCTGCAGAAGACAGAAAGAAAAACGAAAACGAAAAGAAAAAAAGAAAAGAAAAGGAAAAAAAACTTGGTTGCATTAGCTGTGTGTGCACTGTGGACTTTCTCTTTTCCGCATAACTTCAGTTCATTTTGCAGGGGCGCATTCATCTGAAAGCCGTGCAAAGACTACAGTGCAAACAAGCGGAAACGATATTCCTTTTGTGATCGTTACACCACAACGCCAATTCAGCAAGGAGATAGAAATGGTTGGCTGGGTGCACGGCTATAACTACTTGTTACAGAGGCGTCGCGCAGGATAAGAAGCGGCCTTGTGGGCCAAATAACCTACTGCAGATGAGTGCTAGCCTGCTATATACAGACTTTAGGTGTCAATGTATCAGTTAGTGTACCAGTTTCCATCACTTTGCGCCTGTGGCTTCTATTTGCTGTGTCTCTCGGTCTCCTGCTGTCTTAGCCTCATCACTTCGTCTCTTCAACGTGCGAGCGTTTTTTTCTTTTCCCTTTTTTGGGCGTCTTTTAAGCTATGAAGTTATGACTTCCCCTTTTTCGGGCTCTCTATTTAGCCATCCTGCACGCCTGCCCTTCATTGCATCTGTTTTTTTCAGCGAACCTCTTCGTTACTTTTCGGGATGAGGTTCAGACTGGATCCCCTTATTAGTTCAAATCCTCCCGTCAGTATACTTCTCCCCTAATAGTTTCTAGATTTACATTCAGGTAAAAAAGCTTGCCCCAAA
Source organism: Ceratocystis harringtonii (assembly GCA_002018265.1). Lineage (NCBI taxonomy): Eukaryota > Fungi > Ascomycota > Sordariomycetes > Microascales > Ceratocystidaceae > Ceratocystis > Ceratocystis harringtonii. The sequence goes on along the minus strand of MKGM01000045.1, from coordinate 25,811 downwards.
GCAGAAAGCCCCTCTGACAAAAACCGCCAGGGCCATTTTAAGGTTATCACACATAGTTACACAGCCGTACTGTCTAGGGTCCGGTAACCCTAGCATACTTCTCAATACTTCACGTGACGGCAGCTTTTTTTCTGGTCTGTTCTTTGCCCCGCTGCTATCACCATAGTCGGTCATTGGAGGTAAACATACACAGCCTTAACACCATAACATTAGGCTGTAATTGTTTATGAGGCTTGTCTACATCACTTGCCCTTCTTCCTGTATACGGCAGCTCCTTTTTACCTAGTCTTTGTCAAGCGTAATGCCATCTCTCGACTTTCTATGCTATTTTCTTTCTGCTATAAACCAACCACACTGATACCCTAATAGTCGCCCTATCCTCGTCTCATCACACCACTCATCCCTGCTTACTTCTTTCTCTGTATTTCTCTGTATATCTGTTTGTCTCTTTCTAGCCTGCCGGAAACCCAAACATAAATACAAGCAAACATGTCTGCCCCAAGACACACTAATCCGTCGCAATATGCCTCTCATGGCTCGCGCACCCGCACCATCACTACGAGTGACTCCCCTACCTCTTCATCCACCCATGCCGTGTCCTCTTCTTCTATGCCCGTACCAGAAAGGCACGCACCCGCTATACTGCGCCTACGCGGCGCACCGCCTGCTGAAAGTCGCTCAGTGCAGTGGGCTGAGGATGTGGTGGACAACGAGCATCTCAACCGGAAGAAATCCAAGAGTATGTCTATCCCTTTATCAATCTCTGCTTTGCGAAATATCCTACTAATGCTTAGTATTATCGTGTACAGTCTGCTGCATTTACCACCGCCCCCGTGGCATCGATGAGTCGTCATCGTCAGAATCATCATCGTCGGAATCATCGTCGGAATCATCGTCGTCCGACTCTGACTCCAACTCCGAGCCGGACTCTGATTTCAACGATTCTGACCGCCCGCGCAACCAGGCCCACAGAACACACAAGCACAGCGACAACTGCAATCATGGGGGTAGGCGTGGGAAGGGGAACGGAGACAAGAAAGGCAAGGGAAAGGCGCCACGCAAGCCCAGACCAAATGCATATGAGCGACAACCAAAGCCGCACAACCTCAAAGGACTACCGCGAAATTCTTGAGCCAGGCTTTGTATTTGCTTCTTCTTTTTTTTTGCGATGCTCAGCTCATTTATATAACGTAGACTGGCTGAAAATTCCACATTCCAAGCGTCTGTTCTTATGCTTCAATAAGTGACAGTGACGTCATAGATAACAACCCAAAGCCCCGGCCCATTTTGCTTGCTAGGATAGCGACGATCACAATTTCCTATACGTCATTGCAATAACCACTGTTGCACTCAACTAGACCTTCTTTAATATTCGTTCCCGTAATTATAATTTCAAGCCTTTCTAAGCATCGCACCGTGATAAAAGAAAACAAGCCACAAACGATACAGAATAAAGGGTATCCCTAGCCTGGCAAAAACAACAAAGGAAAAAGAAGAAAAAGAAAAAAAAGAAAAAAAAAACACATCCAAGAAATTACATACAAACAAGCTGGAAACAAGAGAAACAGATGCGAAAATAAAGCCAAGAGAGCAAAGGACAGAAACAGAAAAGGCCGCACCTGGGAAACACTGCAATAGCGAAATCAAGCACTTCAAGCAAGGAGATAAAGAGCATTCTTATCCCCTTGTCCATATGTGCAGCAGCAACGGCAATAGCAACAGAAGGATAAAATGTACAAGATTCGATCGTAAACACGATCATCGTGCAGTGCAGATATGTGAACGAGCGATTACATTTGTGCATTTGCAAGTAAATGCATACGATATTAGTAGGCATACTATTCACATGTACTCTTTCATATGACCTGCATCCCCAGTCCACTCACTGCAGCTCCTGTGGGAAGACAACGAGGACTTCTCATTCAAGCCAGAACCAGGGCTGTTCAATCAAAGCTGTGTGGGGCCAGCGAGACCTGCTTTTTCAAGGTCTGCAGCAGATATACCCAGCATGCTGGCTACTTGCTTGCGCGGCATTCCCGTGCCACGCTTGTCTGCACGAGGAGCCCCCTGAATGGTCCGTGGCTCGTTCATGAGAGCAGTCTCTAACTTGGTTGGTGTGCGAGTCACTACAGTATGGTAATCGCCGGGGAATTTGGCGTGGGATGCTGTGACCGAGGCTGTGCGCCAAATATGGTCTCGGGTGTCACCCAAGAAACTTGGAATCCGCACGTTGTTACGCGACGAGGAGCCTCCCATTCCAGAGCCTAGGGATGAGATTCCGTGAGATGCACGGATGACAGAAAGCCGAGAAATCCCTGTTGTGAGTCCCGGTCGGCCACGTCCCTTCTTGGCCAAGATAATTTCGTCAAATAGCCGAATAGCTGGGTCTGCAGTTGGCGTGCGCTCTCTCTCGTGGATGAACTCATTAAAAGCTATCAAGCCAAGTTAGCAAACAAAGAAATGCCTTCAAATACACATATCCCAAAAAAGAAATTCAAATATCATGTATCAACTAACCTTGGGTCCCACGAAGCATAACTACGTATTCTTGCTGCTCAAAGGGAAGGCTCTTCACGAAGCCATCGAGATCAAAGGCATAAAGCTGCCCATGGTTGCGCTGGTCTTTGCTTGGCCGGCCCATGTACTTGCGGTAAGTGTACAGAAGACTAGCGAAGCAACGCACAAACGCCGCCCTAATGCGATCCGGGTGAAAAGCATCAGGGCATACTAGCGAAACAAAGCCCAGGCAACGGTTATGCGCAAACGACTCACACCCGCTGCACTTGAAAATGCCATCACCCTCTGATTTCTCCTCGCAAATAGAGCATGTCATCGACCTGTCGTGGACAATCCAATTGAAGCAGTGTCCCTCAACCCACATGGTGGTCTCTGTGTTGGTCACCGGCTGCACCAGCATATTAGGCATAATGGTAGACGCTGCCAACGTTGACTGCGCATACGTAGACGGAGCATACCTACCACCACCATATGACGAATGAGAGTCGATCGAAATAGCTGAGATGGATCCACTAGCGGAGTGACCCCCTAAAAACGGCATGCTAGGCTTGTGTGCCAGGCCCTTGTCAACGCCAAACGACGAGCTTCTGCGGGCACGTTCGTCAAAATGTCCTGATCGCTTCTCGCGCAACTGGTTATGAAACGAGTATCCTGAGTCAGTGCGAGAAACAGGCGTTAGTGGGGCAGTAGGGATAGTTGGAGGGAAGTTTACAGAGACTGGAGACACCGATGATGGCGGGCTCCCGCGAGAAGACTTGCCAGTCCCAGGGCGATCAGACTTGGTGGGGTCTAGCTTGGCCCGACTAAAAGCATTAAAGACTGGCGGTCGAGAGTCGCTAGAGTCGGACTCGCCGAACGTTGACGAGTTCTGAGAAACCCATTTCCCGAGCGAAGCGGGCGACGGATTGGGACTAAAGACCTGTTCGTTCTCCGAGGAAAACGCGTCGTAGGGAAACGTTTCGACTCCATAGGGCGGAGGCCCCGTTGTCACGCCATAACGCAGCTTTGCAGGGGCAGCTAGCTGCAAAAGAGACATGAGCTTTCGGCGATGTTGCCGAGGCAGCCGGATCGGTTGAGAAGTGGCATCAATAGTGTCCTTGTCCAAATCTACAAGAACATAGTCATCGTCAGGCAAGTCAATGCGCTCGTATCGCCGCTCAATGCCCACGATGTACGGGCAAGGTGCTTCTAACACTGATAGCAGACGGGCGGGAAGAACGGGAATAAAGACGCTGGCCCACTTGAAAGGGTACAATAGGCTCACCAGGGCATGGCAGGCCAGATGAAGCATGCTTGTGTGTGAAGAAAGGAAGATGATACGGCTCTCCGCCAAGGCATACTCAAAGAGAGCCACCACATTTTCCAGGGACAAGCTCCGGAACAAGCTGTAGATATCGATCGTCCGTGACCCAGGAATCTCATTGGCAGCCTCCTTTCTGGCATACAATCGCAGTTCTCTAACTCCGAGTTCTACCTGGGTTTTGGACGACAAAGGACTCACAGCCTCAACACACAAGTTAATAACGTAGCGCTCCAAAGGCTGCCAGCGACCAACCTTGGGCGACGTTGCAGGCACGCGAAGTATAGCGCCATCTGTCATTGGAACAACGATAGCCTTGAGCCACTCTTTCCAAAATGCCATGCGCGTGACATCGCGGCCCATGATGCCATAGGCACGGGGAGCCCATAGGCCACTTTCGCCCGTAGTTAGGCCGTCAATCTTGGAGGCAGCGCCATGGCGAAGTGGCCGCAGCATTTCAGTCATGAGACTAATCTTTTCCTCGACAGCACTTATCTGGTCCTCGAGGCTCTCTCGTTCGTCGGTCCCAGACGCAATAGAGGGCAGCTTGGCCAGGAGTTGTGAAAGATGCGTGCGTTCACCAGCCAGCCGGAGGCCGAGACTAGCAGCCAGCTCACGCTCTTCGTTTGACATGTGACTCTGACGCCATTTTTCACAACGCTTTTCTATTTGTTCAGCAATTTCAGAACTTACGGCAGTCCAAATAATGACCGTAATGCCGTAGATTTTGGCATTATCGTCACCAGTCATGGTGAATCCATGCCATGTTGAGCGTGGCCGATCATCTGATGATACAATCTGGATATCGTTAGGGAAGGCAAACATAGGAACGTAGTCGGGAAATTTCCCTCGTCGGGCGATTTCCTCGGTGGCTTCGCGGGGGGGGTATCGGTCTAGGAGAACAGGCTCAAATCGCTTGCGAAGAGGATGCATATCAGGGTCCTCAGCCAAGGGCTCGGGAGGGGGTATGACGGAGTTGTACTGGCTTAGACGTTTAGTAGTCCTAACAGAAACTATCGCATTGAATTGGTCAGCAAGTCTGTGATTGTTGATTCTTCAGCCTGTGGGGTAGTGCCATAGAGAGCAGGCCATTGACAAAAATCGCTTGAGTAGCAAAGCCATGCCATCGGTGGGGTCGATCCAAGTATCGTAGGTTGTGCTACCAACATCCTGTATGCCGAATTGTGTGATTTTTTTTATAGTGGTTCAATACGAACAGAGTCCAGCCCTACAACAGAGAGGCGACACAAATCGTCTAGCGGCTGAAGAATGCATTATTTGTGTAGTGTCTCGCAGTACAAGACCCCGCTAGATCTGAAGAGCAAAAGAAAAATAGAAAAAAGAGAAAACATAATCAATCTGTCACATACCTGGTCTACCAGAGGCTGGCTGTTTCCTCGAGCTGTGGATATCCCTAAAGCTCATTTTACGCCGGATACTACCCTTAATACTGCGCAATGGACTCCGCCTGCCCGAAGGGTCTAGTTCGTCGGCCTTGATACGCTCGGCTCTAGGGGTAATCATGGGTGGGCGAGAATGCAGCTTGGCGCCTGCACTAAAAGTCAGATCGTCAAGAAAAACTTCACGCTCAGCGGCAAACTTGACAAGGGCGGAGTCGAAGTCGAAGCCGCTGTCTTCAGTTGGGTCCCGGAAGAGAGTAGAGGTAGTTATTGTAGTAGAGGTAACATTCTGGACATCTTCGGGTGCGTTTGAAGTCGTTGTCGAGGAGGTAGCGGCGTTGGAAGGGCGGATCGTAGCACTACTTCGGTTGCTCTTCGTGCCGCCCGTATCAAGCTCATCGAGAGTGTGGATTGAGAAGCGGCCATCTGAAGAAATTTTAGAGGAGCGATTCCAGGAGTTCTGCCTTGAATGTCTGAACGAGTTTCTAAAGTTGGTAGACGAGGCAGCCTCGACATTTTCTTCAATTGTGGTCTCTGGCTGGTGGGGGTCTCCATAGGAAATGGACTCGACGCCGGCAATCCAGAAGTAGTCGGCGAGGGGAGTCGAGGGGTTTTCCATTATGGCAGATGTTAGATGTGAGAGAAGCGACAGTCCAGACGAAGGATATCAGGTATAAATATTATTAGGTGCGTGTCTCTGCCAACCATAGAAAGAGATAACAAGCTAGTTATAGGTGTGCTCGAGTATTAAGACCAAGACAAAGAGATGAGAAAAGATCGACGGGCATTGGTGGTTGGACAGACAAAAAGGCGTGTTTGCTCTGGGGAGGTCCTATCTTTCTACGGCGGGACTAGCAGTACAGTGGTGCGGTGCTGAGGGCTGGGACAAGATATTGAGAGAAAAAGAAGGAACTCGGGCCAGGTCGTGAAACAAAGCAGAGGCCAAGAAATCAAGTCGAGGACGGATCAGGGCCAGGTCGGAGTTCGCTTGGAGAATTAGCTGCACTCAAAACGTGGAGCGGTTGCTTTGGGAAGCTTTGTCAAGGTTTGAGCAATGCCGAGTCAGTTTGGGCGATATTTTTTTTGTTCCTTAGCTGGCTGGTGAGGACGAGATATTTTGTGTGTGTGTGTGTGTGCACTCTGACTCTAGGCCAGAGAGGTTGAATATGGGTTTGGGTTTACGACACCAAGCCTGCAGGAAGGCCTAGGAGAAAGGGAAATAGAAATTAAGGGAGTAGAGTTCAGAAAAAGCCCACGGCCCGAAAGTCCTGTTTGAACAGACGGGAACAATCCCTATGGGAGGGTATAGGAGAATTGAAACAAGTCTTTTTAGCCGACAATGTGAATTTTGCGTATGTTTAGGGGAGAAGAGCGTCACCGTGGGGTGTAATGGTTGGATAAATCGCAAGCGGCTCGTCAAGATGCTGTGCGGCTGCTGTCGCAGTGTCGCTTGGTTCGGGCAAAGGCCTAAGGCCAATGGAAAGCAAGTAGTGTCAGTCGAAGGGCCAAATACTATGTATGGGCTGGTTGCTAGAAAGGCAGCAAGGCAGATGCTCTGAAGGTCTCCTGGCAAGTCCCTGGGTGAGGCTCTTCCTCGGAGGCAGTCCAGGCTAGAGCATGAAAGGGAAGAGCAATGCTACGACAGCTGGCGATTGAAAATGCAGATACTGAAAACTGAAAATCCAGCATATGCATTTACAGAGGCGCGAAGAGAAGGACGCATAGGATTCGAGAGGGTCTTTGACTTACTCAAACAGTGGCGGGTGAAGCCCAAGAAGAAAGCAAGAAAACACCAACTACATGTGATGTGGGATTGCAGAAAAGAAGAAAAAGGGCAGAGGAAAGAAAAAAGAGACTAGGGCCAGGGAGAAAGAAAAAGGGTGTACGAATTGACTTGGTCTGGTCTTTGACAAGTCGACAAACCGGCCTTAGTAACAGCTTTGCTCGTACTCTGTTGCCGTTGGTTGATGGCTTTGATGCAAAGTCAGGATGAAGCTCTGACTGGATAGAATTGGTACTAGATTTGGTTGGCTGGTTGTTAGCTAGTGGTGGCTAGAATCAGTCTGTTCAAGCCAGGGGTTCGATTTGATAGCGGCGATTTTAGAGGTTAAGGGGAACAAAGAAGGATAGGAGGGGGGAGGGGTGAAAGCAGTGATGATGTTCTGTGTATGCATCCGGAGCGTTGTTGTGAGGTATGCAATACATATACTTACTACAGATAGACGGACATGCAGGCATACAGGCATACAGGCATACGGGCATACATGCACACACACACACACGCACACAGACACACAGCTAGGAAAAGAGAGAACAATGGACATGAAATAAATCGGCTGAAAAATAAGAGCTTATCGATTCAATGTGAAAAAGATAGTGAGAAAAATGGAGCATTTGAGTCGTCAAGTATGGGGGAGGGGGCTGGCTAAGCTAAAAAGTCAAGAGAGGACAAAAAGTTGTGTGGTCAATGGGGCTCCAGACTCTAGTTCTAGGCCCTGGCTAGGCCCTGGGCGCTAGGCCCTAGGTGATAGCCCCTAGGCTCTACACGCTTAGTCTAGGGGGAAGGGGTCCTGTATAATCTTGAAAGCCTCCCATACACCCACAAAGCTTTGATGGCCAAGTCTAAGGATGTGGGTGGACTTTAGCCTGGACTTAGCCAGGTACAAGCACATATGGCGCAGACACAGGTACAGGTACAGGTACAGGTACAAGTGTAAGTACAAGGAAAGTACAAGTACCGGTGCAAGTACAGGTGCATTACATGGCAAGTACAGACACACACATACACACACAACACACCACACCCAAGTTGCGACAAGTGTAGCTGCAAGTAATATTTAGTCGTACTATAATTTATAATTGCACGCTACGTAGTAGACGCTACATTGTGCTACAGATTCTATAAGCTACTGTTCCATCTTGCCCAGGGACCTTCCCAAAGCCTCGTCGACTTGATAGCCCTGAAAACTCTTCCATTTTCTAGTCCTCTTTCTCATACTGCCACTACTCTTCCTCTTCCTCCTCCTCTTCATCTTCTCCTCCCCCGTCTGATCTTCGTCCTCTCCTCCTTCACCTTCCTTTTCTTCTGTTTTCTCCTTTTCCACACCCCCCAGCAACTCTACACGAGCTTGCCATCCTCGCCTTTATCGTCACGGCTCGTGTAATGTATTTTCTCTTGTCCTGCATCTCGTACACTCTTGTCGTCTGCATGCTAACTCTAATTCCCCCTGAGAACGAAGGTAAAAAATAAAATAAATAAAAATAACATACGTCTCAAAACGCACGAATCGCCCTCCTGTTGCACTATATTTCGCCCATGAGAAACAAAACTTGCGCCCTTGGCGATCTACCATACAAGAGCAAGACACAAGGCTCAACCTAGTCCAACCCTGTGAATCCTAGATGTCAGTGGCTGAGTTTCCTGACTTGGTCGTCTCGTTATGTGCATTAGCTTCAACCGAGACATAGGCCAGGGGCCAATATCCAGGCGGGTTTTGACTTTTTTGTCTTTATTCATAACACCAAGAGACAGCAAACAAACTACGCAACCAGACCGACTGGCAGAGCCACAGGAGGACAGCACAATTCCGTTTTCCTGCATCGCCTCTTCTCTCCCCCCTCCTCGGATAACCACGTCGTGGCAGCCCTCGTTCGTATCAAACTCACCCCCCTCCCCCGTTATAACGAGAGGCTTGGCTACCCTACAAATACAGCACGTCACTAGGAATTTCCATCCTCCACCTCAACCCCTCCAAGGCTTGTTAAACCTTGCTTTCTTTCTGGCCAAACCCCCCCCTCCTTCTTTTATCGTCATGATTTCCTCTTGCCTTTGATTCTAAGACAACCTACCATATGGCTCTTTGTTATTGTTTATTGTTTACTCAAAACAGTTTTTGCTTTTTTTTCCTTTCTCCTTCCTGTCCAACGAGACAATTAGGCGCAAATGTCGACGCTACTGCAAGGGACCGTTCAGCTTCTATACGTTCTTTTTTATCAACGGGATGGATACAAACACAGCAGAAGAGCTGCAGATTCTAGCCAGCAACGGCCACGGTCTAGAATGCAGCATGTGGACACAGACACACAAGCGAACTTCGTTTACCAAACTCACCCCCACGACCCTTGGTTTTCTTCTTTTGCCTTAGAATCATCTTTTATAGATATTGCTACGTGTTTGTCGCTCTCCATTTCTGTATCCCAACTCCCCCTCGCCTAGCCCCGTCTGTTTTTCGGAGCGGGGCGGAGCCAACTTCTCCCAGAATGGCCGTGCTCAAGATTTTACAGCCCTCCCTTTTTATTTCCGGTAGGAATTTACATCCCTCTTACTGAATATGCACGTACATACACCCAGATACACACAAGACGGCACAAGTCGATGAATGGAGACGCCTGGCTCCGTTTTTCTCCATATTCTCCCGTGAGTTTCTTTGGGTGTTTCTTCCTTGCACTTGCTCAAACATGTCCTCTTCTCTTTTCCCCTTTATTCCCCCGTTTCTCTTTCACTCCTCCTAAGGGTCTAGATCAGATCAGACAAGTCTGTTTGTCCATGACCCAAGCCTTAGTGACAAACAAAACGCCCGCAACAATCAGTCTGGTCTAGGCTGTTCTTTGTCTTGAATCTCTTTGTAGCCCAGGTCCCTAGTGTCTTGACTCTTATTTGTATTCTCTATTCCTTGATGGTGAGTTCCACCAATTCACTAGTGTCTCTAGTCATTTTGACGCTTACTTATCGTCGCATGTCTAGGGTTTCCAAAGCTAGGGTTGAGTATGTCTTGCCCTCCCTTTCCCTCTCATTGCGAAAGAGAATCTCTGCATTGTTCTTTTGACATGCAACATGCAACACGCAACACTCACCCTACTCCTACAGGCCAAAGTACCTATCCGCCCGCCTTATCATTTCCCAGCGAGATGACGTGTACAGGAATATAAAAGATAGGCATCAGCACTTTGATGATTTTCACGCTCGTCTTGTGGTTGTATGGGAAACACCATCTCAATTGACATGGAATGTTCTGACCACAGCCACCTGGGCGCCTGCCTGGTCCGGACAACATAGGGAAAAGAAGCTGTGAGCTGTGGCCAACATCAATGTACTTTGTGATCTACACTCTACCTTGGTTGTTTCAGAGTTACGCGCGATGCTGTTGTTATATTGCTATACGGTTGAGGGAGGCACGGGAGCCTGCACTCTCCCCCGTCGTAGCTGGGGTTGGGGTTGAGTGAGGTTGTATTAGGGTATTTGATAGAGTTATACCTTTATTATAGTAATAACATTAACTAAATGACAGTTGGAGGAGTAGAATAAGAACTGTATATTGAAGGACAACACTCGCAGCCAAAGCTGGCCTCAAAGGGCCTTCTATTGGGTTCTGCAGACGCAGTTGGCTGTGTACTTTCAGAGAACTAGCGAACCCTTGAGATACAACCCTAGCATAGCCGCAACTGGCTGTGGAGTTGGGAACTGGACATTGACATGATGAGGCAATATCCAGACATTTGTAGAAACTCACTCACTCATTGCCCCCTTCAATCCACTATAGACCTAGCAGCTATAAAGGATTCAGGGAGAGAGGGGTTTTACTCGTTCGTCTGCATGCAACTAGCAGTACTAACAAAAAACTGGCTTCCGCACGTGACCGCTCTATGATCTGTGGGTGTTATTGCTTTGGTTGGCTGGGCTGTCACATAAAACGGGGCCAATCAAAGCGTGTCAACGAGGGCCCCACTGAAAATGCACCCGGTAGCCAATGACTGTTGCTCCCCAACTCCCCATGACGTTCTTAGCTCTATCTTGAGTTCGCATTTAACCTCAACAAACTCGGAATATCTAGCTCAACTTATCTCCTTCTTTTCTGTGGCTGAATAACTTTGAATAGTCTTTTCAACATTTTTTTTTTTTGCGTGTCTGGCTGTGGCAAGAATAGCGCGACTAAATATATCCTCTATTCATATATTCGAGGCTCACTTGACGCGTCACTTTTCTCGTAATCATTGACGCTTAAGCGCCACCTACTGCTGTTCACCGAGTTTACGCAATGCGGCTTCTCACCACAGCCGTCGCCCTTTTGTCGGCGAGCATCGTTCCGACCTCAGCCTTTAGTTTCATTCCCAAACCCGCGGTAGATCTGGCTACGACAGAGAAGCACAAGATTCCCGGCGACTCTCCTTTGACGCTTTGCGACAGAAACCACGCTGATGATGTCGTTGTCATTGAGAGAGTCGATTTGGCTCCCAACCCTCCCAAAGCGTGAGTATCCCCCTCCCTGCCTTTCTCTTCACTGCCACCAGAATCGCTACGCACCGAAACGAAAAAATACAGATACTGATATATGGTCTATTATACTGCAGTGGCCAGGACCTAGTCATCAAGGCCACTGGCCTTGTCAAGGAAGACATTTACGAAGGAGCATATGTCAAGATAACTGTCAAGTATGGTCTTATTCGTCTCCTTAGTACAACAGCGGACTTGTGCGAGCAGGTAGAGAACGTTGATATTGAGTGCCCCATCAAGGCCGGCCACCTGATGCTGACCAAGAACGTCACACTGCCCGCCGAAATACCCCCTGTAAGTAAAAGTGATTCTGGCCTTGGCCGTTGTGCAATCAATCATCAAGACTGACCGGCTTCTTTGTGTTAGGGCACATACAACGTATTCGCCGATGTGTACACCGTCGACGACGAGCCTGTGACTTGCCTCACTGCTACAGTCTCATTCTTGACCAAAACGCTCGGAGACGAGCTGTAGTGAGGAGGCAAGCTCTCGGGAGGATGAAGAGCCACTGGCTATATTGTTCGACTCCACGCTTAATACCACGCTTAATACCGGCTTCGGAATCTGACGTTGACCGGACGCCAGATGGATTAGTTATAATGTTTGATTGGACCCATATACAGCCTTTACAATTCAACAGACAGCGGATTTTCGCTTTTTTGGTTTTATTTTTCTTTGTGATGCGTTTATCTCCCCAAGGATACAGGATAGGCAGGAGAGAGCGAGAGAGAGAGAGTTGTGATGTAGACGCCTGCCGCGACACCGAGCAGCATGGGCTGCTTGAGAAATTTTACGTCACCCACCAACCAAGTGTCGAGCGGCGGCCATGGCAATGGAGATGCCCTTTTCAATATTTCAATGTTACAATGATCTTCTTGGTTACGAAAGGGTTCTCAAGTCCAGGAACTGATTAATTGTATAAGCTGACACGACAAATTGTACAACAAGATTTCATCCAAAAAGTACACAACAACTGCCATCTGAGACTGGCTTGTTCATTCGCCAAACAGTCTGCGGACTCTACGCAAAACGCTGTCCTTTTCCGGGTCGTAGGGGTGATCTTTGCTGGGGATCTCGAGGATGGTCGGGAAGGCGGCGGTATAGCTGTCGACTTGGTGTCGTATTCTCTCGGCAATCTGAACGGAAGAGAGCGAAGGCAGGTTAGCAAAATATCGCGCTGCGATGTGATGGGGCAACAAACTTACGTGCTGGTTGATCAGGACAATCCCAATGTCCTTGCGGTCAGTGGTGAAGCGCTCAAAGGCAGCCTCAATGGCAGACGTTTCGGTCTTTCCGTCGACGACAAGGAAGTTCTTTTGCGTATCGGCTCCAGAAGTGACGTGCTGCACATGGTGTTAGTTTTTGGAGCGGCTGATCGGGTTAGGTAGGTCAGGCATGAGCTGTTGAGCCTCCACTTACTCCAATGCCGGCAAGGAGAAGGCCCGTAACAGAGTCCTGTGGAGAAGAAAATCATTAGCTTGAGGTTTAGGCAAGCAAGAGAGCAATAGGGAGGACGGAGACGGGGTTGGTGGCCGGGAAGCAGCGGGTTGAGGGCGGACGAGGCTGAAGACAGACAGGCGGCATTTACCTCATCGCCGATGACAGCGAGAAACTGGCGGTCTTTGTAGTCGGCCTGGGAAGCCATTGTGTTTTTGGAGATAGATTAAATCTTGCGGCCTGCGGCGAGGACTCCAGATCTGGGATTTCCGTTTTTCTTTTTCTTTTTTAGTTCCTTGAGAAACGCGAGAGTTGGAGATCAGCAGCACGAGGAGTTGGGAGTTGGTGTCAATTTTTGTATGAGAACATTGTTTTGGTTCATCATGAAGCTATACTATACCTAGCCCCACATATCCGTCCGCTTTGGGGCTGTACACACAGTGTGAATGCACGGTCTAGATCCTTGGCCTTTGTGATGTCATGGGATAGGGAGCGTTAGAGGTGCTGGGACAAGAAGACGAGAAGCACATGTACAGGGGGAAAAAGGCAGAGAGTAGAGACGGCAAGCGATGGGGAGGCAACTAGAGGGCTAGAGGATGGTGCGATGCCTGGGGAAGAAGCGGGATTGTGACTTTTTTCTTTCTTTTATTCGTTGATTGCGGGATATCTCTCGGATATTCTTTGTCCTGACGCCTAATCAGTGCAGACTTTACCGTGTCTGCGACACATAAAAACACTGTGCCCCGTAAGGACTACCTACCGTTGTCTTGGGGAAGCTGGTTATCAGCCTTGGGAAAAAAAAACAAATTATGTGCAGGTTTTTTTATTTACTTTGGTGTGAACTCAGCTGTTCTTTACTTCTTTTTCTTTGTTCTTCTCGTCTATTTCTCTAATGTCAATACTAATTTTGCTTTGAAGGTGAATCGTTGCCTTACATTGCCCTATTTGATTTTCTCTTGCCGTCTTTCTTGCTTTCTTTTAATCTAATATCCTCCCCTAAGTCAAGCTTCACGCTACAACGGCTAACGAACACACAACCAACCTTTACCTTGCGGTTTCCCATTGAAATCTGTCGTATCTTGCATACTTCCAACCCGGAGCAAATAGCTACGAATCCATTGATGGACAGTCACACGGCACACTTAGGCATACTCCTCTAGGTACTCCAACACCCAACCCAACCCAAAAAAAACAAAGAAAAACCCACACAAGATGGCGCCTCCCCCGCGTCGAATCGTTCGCAAAAAGCCATTGTCGGAACGACTCTCGGCCATCCTCAACCCCATGGACTTTCTGCTTTGGCTATCAGAGGAGATGGAAACGCGCGACTACAATCCTGAGAGCTTGGGACTGAAGCTGGGGCTTGCTATCCATGTGGTTTTCCTTCTTGCCCGATCAAACTCGGCATCTGAAGACGTTGACGATTTGTTTGGCGATGGCGGTAGCTCTTCATCAATGGCTTATTTGGTAAGTTTTAGCTTGTCTGCTTGAATCTGCATCCTATTCGGCCTTTTCCTGACTTATTCTTTCTCACAGTCCAGAGCACTCGTCTGGACACTGGTTCTAGGATGCCTGCTTAATGCTTACTATACGACTACCCGTGTTCGCCTGTATCGTCTTTTCCAGCACAATATAGATGCTGTCCCCGACACAAAGTCTGCTAAGCGCGTCAACGTTCAGTCTACTCCATCCGTTGCGTCTCCGATTCGCCTTTTCAAGCAGGCTCTCCGGCCCGAGAGTGCCGAAGACCGTTCTCATCCTGACAAGACCCGCGATGTGTGGGAGCTGGCTGTGTGGGATCCTCTCCCGCTGTGCTTGCGCATTGCGTGCATCTTCAGTCCAGCACATGCTCTTGTGTATCTCACCTCCCTGCCCATTTCCCGTGACGATCCCCAGCCCAGCATGACGGTCTTCAACTGCCTTGTCCTTCAAACAGTACTGTCACTTCAGCTTCTGCTTGTGCAATCCTGCTTTGCCCAGCAAGCTAAGGACACGGCTCTGGTAAACCGGGAGGTTATGAACGAGTACAACACAAAGTTTGTCCATCCTCGGCTGCATCCGACTGTGAGAGATGCTGCTACCCAAGCTAATATTACCGAGACTGGTAACAACACGCTTCGTATTGAAATGTCGTCGGCTGTTGGAACTCCTACAACTCTCCTTCATCGCGGCTTTCAAATACACCCCAATGCAAACTATAGCAAGGCCTATGATCCCGAGGGCTATAATACTTCCTTTGGACATTCGAACAGCCCTCAAGTTTACACGCCTACGCCTGCCTCTAGGCCAATCCAGTCCATTGAGTCGCCTACTCCTGCTACTGCTTTGCGAGGATCACTTCGTAAAAGCATGCCCGCTATGATGGTTTCACACGGTACATCTACGGGCGTTAATGCGCTGAAGTCGAGGACCTCGATGGGGACGATGCCTGGGTCGGCTTCTGAATCCTACAACTTTGGCGGCAACATGGGCGTCCACACACACACCAACTCGCCGTTGAAGAAAGCGACGAGCATGGGGGACATGGGTCATTCGCCTCAAAACTCTCGCGAGATGGCCGCGCTCGAACAGCAGCAGCAGCGTGGCCGAATGTATGCGGGAACTAATCCCTTTGCCGAGGCACGGGGAAAGCCTTATTCTAGCAAGCCGGCGCATTCAGCTAGTCAACTAGGCAGAGATGCGGTAAGTAGGACACAACGACAGTACTAGCATATTGGCTAGATATAGAAACGACCATGTGATATCTAGCCGACAGGTTCAAATAGTAAATCTTTTTTTTTCTTTTTCTTGAACAGCGATGCGCACAGCGCAGATTTCAACTGTGTCATCGTATTGGGATGCAGATGGTGGAGTGGGTAAATGGTGAGTGACTGTAAGAACAGGACGAGTGCAACATCGTGATTTCCTCTAGTTAGCTCAGAGGACATGCAGTCGGTCGAGCTGCAAAGGTCAGATACAAGGCTGTAGAGCAATGGGTGGCCTGCCAGTTGTGCGTGTCGGGGCATATGTATACACACGCCGTTTCTATAGGAGCGGTGGATATACGGTGGGTAAATGCTGGCACCTACCTGCGCCATAAGCAGTTTAATAGTGCCAATATAACTCATCCAAGCCCAGCGTCCAGGCTCTTAGATAGTATAAGCAAGCTTACGCAGCTGGGTAGGGCTCCAGGCTGTGTGCCGCATGTGTGACGCCCAGCCCCAACTTAAAGCCGGCTGATATGACTTGGTATTTATTCTACGCCACAGGCTGCATTGACATGGGCTGGTGCAGCTTGTCACTCGTGCTTGGCTGACAATTCTGCATGTAAGGGGCGGTAGTCTTACGCACGCCGTTTCCTGTCGTCATGCAGGTTGGCACGTAGTTTTGTTTGGCATGGAAGCTTGGTGCAAAGCATGTCGGAAGAGACAGACAAGTCAGAGACCGCTTATTATGCTGGGAGCCCGATTGAATCCCGCTTTCGAAATCTGCGATTGGGCTTTGTTGTTTCTTGAGCTAGGAGCAAGAACTGTGCTGTCTCTTCCCTATTCCTTGGCCCAAGGGATGCAAGCTCTAGCGCTCCTCCTAAGCCTGTGGCTACCCAATATGCCATGCAATAATAGAGCTAACGCCTCGGCATTGTTGGATACGCTGATCTTGGAGGACTCATACGCAGGATGGCTATGCTGCACTGTGTTTTATCTATGTATAAGGCGTGAAACGTTCCTGGAGTTGAAGGTCATATTTCTGATGCTATACTACCATGATGGTTGCTATGTATGAGTGTGACTTTTAATAAAACAAAGCTGAAAGAGGACCCCACCGAGTGCTCCCAATCTACAATTATCCCGCATGACATAACATGCCTTCATCAATCAACTAAACTAGCTGAAAGCGTCCGTTTACCTTGCTTCTAAGCTAGATCGTGACCTTTTGTTCCCCTTGTTTCCCACCGCTACCACACTTGCTCGCCAGTCTTTTCGCCTCCATCTACTTGGTCGGCTCCAACATCTTCCTGTAACGCCGCAGAAGACCGGCCATATCGCCAATCTCAAAAGATTGCAGGTCAGCTGTGAGGTAGCCTAAACACTCGATCGCCTCTAGCTTGGCGTACTTCGCGGTCGATTGGCCCTCGTAGCAGGCCTTGAGAAAGTTAAATAAATCGCCCTCAACAATGCCGTTGTCGTAGACGTAGGCCTTGTCAATCAGATCCCCCAAGTGGTTCCAGGCGTCCATGGACATCGGCTTTTGTACCTTGCACATGTCATACATTATGATGTAAAGGCCAGCACCGCTGTTTAGACGGAGGGAGAGGTTTATGAGCCCTTTGTTCTTGGCCGCCAGTAACATGTCCACATCTCCCATTGCCTGTATGGTACTCATGGTCCTTGTCTGCAGCAATCTGCCTAGGAGCTCCCTAAACGGTGGCTCCAAGTACCACTCGTGGGACTTGGAAATAGAAGAAGCATGGAGGAAAATGGTTTCCGCTGTGGTCAAGGGAGGCTCGGGCATGAGTCCCTTGATAAGGTCTGGAAGCAGGCTTAGGCCACATGGACCATCGCTAGTAATGTCAGCTTCTTTGCATGCGAACAGCCCCTCTTCTTTAAAAAAGAAGAGCCTTATCTTCGGGTGGGCTTTTGTGAGGGCAATTTCCCCCCATGAAGTTGAAGGGGGAGGCGGTTTGGTGGGTGCAAGTGACGACTGCTTTGCTAGCAGATGTAAAGCGGACTTTTTGACGTAGAGCGAAGCGCTGGGATCTTGCCGTCCGGACACTTCGCTTGCGTCGTATTCCTCCAAGTACACACACTCCTTGCCCGAAAACCAATGGCATGTGACAATGTATGCTGCTAGCTGGAAGGCCCTCGAGCTTTCGAGTTTATTGAGGTCCTGCTCAAAGCTGGTAGTGGCGTTGTCCGAGCCTCGTCTGTGCGTGTGGTGACGGGCCACTAGGAATTCCAGGAATCTAGCGTCGCCGAGAAGATGGAGATCGCTGCTCTCCAAGGCCTTGTTGAATATCTGGATGACTTGGTAAGACATGCGGTTCACCAACTCTGACTGATTCTCCACAACGTAGTCGCTGCAGGTTCTGTGGAAAAACTCAAGTCCGCTGCCGTACTTCAGAATACCACACGAATAAGCCACGACGTCATCTAGCGATGGGGGATCAGGGTCTTCCGACGGCGCTATACCGTTCATAATGGAGATGAAGGCTAGGGCAATGTCTTTAGTGATCTGTTTCGGGGTATGTGACTTGAAATGGCAGAAGACCCAGCTGATAAACAGGGGACCGAGACTTTGGCAGTCTACACGTTGGTTCTTGTTGGCCTTTTCTTGGATACGATCAAAGGTTATTTTGTACATGCCATCAAGCGTATCGGGCATGTTCTCGAGGCACTTATGGATACTTGACTGGCTTTTTTGACTCATAACCCAATTCATCTGGAGATAGGCAACAAGGAATCTGCTCTGTATTAGCGGCTTGTGAAAAAGAAAAGGGGTGGCAATAATGGAACAGAGTACTTACATGCCGCTGGCCTTTTCTAGCACTGCTGATTTGATGGTCTTCTTCAGATCGGGGCATTCGGAGAGCAGCTTTGCTATCTTTTTGTTATCTTTTTTGCTTTTCTCCAGCCGGTGATCGATGAAAGCCGCAATGTCCTTGTCGTCGGCGACAACCTCGCAGGTGACAAAGGTTTCTGCTTTGTCAGAGAATCCCTCGACTTCGCGAGAGGTTATGAGAAGCTTCAAAGCGCCCTCGAAATCACCGTTGATGTTTTTGGGTTGCAGAATATCGATCAGCTCCTGCTGCTCACTAGGGTCGAGCTCGTCGAGGGCATCAATGACGATGAATGTCTTCTTGTTTTTGATGAGGAACTGGTAGAGCTTTTCAATGTCGCTTGGACAGATTTGCTCCCGCCCATTGCCTCTTTTCTTCCATAGATTTGTGATGTAGATTGGCGGATTGGTCATTGGCTGCAGGAGACGAGTGCACAGGGAAGCGAGAATATCGTGCCGGGTATGCTTTTTGTCGTAGATGGCATAGAAGTAAGCGTATTGGCATCCTTTGTTTTTGGACATGCAGCTGTCGCGAACAGCGTTGATGATAGAGGATCTTTGGTGCAAGGTGTTAGTCAAGCTATATATACGCGCTGTACTGTCGAGTGCAGGACTTACGCTAAGATTGTCTTTCCAACTCCAGCTAGATTTTCAGAGACTGGCATTAGCGCGTGTTGGCCTAGCGGCTTGTAGCTTCTTGGCTGAACTCACCAGGACCTTTGTACCAGAGCCTATCGCAGGACCCGTAGAGCCAGCTTTGGAACTGGTGCGATTTAAGAAGCGTTTGGCCAGCAATATGGCTGCTGCTACCGACACCTTTGTTATTGACATGGAGGCAAGCCTCGCTCCGCTTATGCTTGTGTATCTCCCGGGGGACGATGGTTGAAATCCAGCTGAGAATATTCTTGCCGACACTTTCGTCGACGTTTTCGGCCAGCTTTACCAGAATTCCCTCCTTTTTGTCGGGAGGGGGTAGGACCGTCGAAAGGGCGTCCAGCAGTTCCCCAATCTTGCCAATCCGCTCTTGGAAGTTCTCGCGATGATAGAAAGCCCACCACAGTGAGCGGAAGAATCGGGCAAGGAAGCAAGTCTTGTGCTCATACTCCTCAAGGTACTTGGCGATATGCTTATTGCCCTTTTTTGCCGCTTTTTCCATTGCCTGTAGCGAGATATTCTTTCTCAGATCGTACAGCTTTGCCCTCTTGTCGCACTTGGAGAGGTGAAGATTGATTCTGGCTAAGATCATGAAAGCGGTGGTGCGCTGAGTCTTGTTGCTACCTGCCACACCAAAGTCGGGTTTCTTGACATCGAAATCTTTCGACCAGTCCTTCAATTTGGCCTCGTAGGCCTGTAAGACAAGAAGATCATCGCGGAGATCGCTTCGCATGTTTAGAGCGTCGTTGACAATTTTGAAGTTGTCCATGGAGGACTTGAAAAGGGGGAAGATGCCCGCGGCAAACGAAAAAGGTTCCATGTTGGCCTCGTATGAGTGAAGCCAGAGATAGTGGCCGCGAATGAGGAGGGGGAGAGGAGGGAGAAGTAATCTTCAGAGTATCGGGGTATTTCCGTCGATCTGATGTGGTGTTGGGGTTGAGGAGTTGCGAAGAGCACAAGAGTTTGGCAGCGGTCTGTCGTGAAGCCTTTTAAGCTCTTCCTGTCGCTAGATATGCCACCGCTGAACAAAAAGCGGCTAGCACATGCGAGCAGACTTGCAGTCAGCCATATACGCCCTGCTGGTCAGCAGTCAAGTGACATGAGGTTACATTCTCAATGAACTGATTAGATTTTGCATGGCTATTGAGCCCGATTAGTGAAAACCTAAATGTCAACTTACGAAATTGGAGGCACATCGTAAACTTCAGTGACATAGATAGGATTTAGAGAGCTTGGGCCGCGAGATAAAGAGAATGAAGGAGATACAGGGGTTGATGCCATATTGGCTTGCCATTGCATTGACCGGTAAGCTTCATTTGGTCATTGAGTATGGCGGGGAGAGCTGGTTGGATTGCAGCCACGGCCTGCCTGCAAATTGTTGGGTAGTGGAAAGGAAAAGCTTTTTTCTCGGCTTGCACACGGCCGCAATGGAAATCCGAAGGCACAAGTAATACGTCACTGGACATTTCGAAGCTTAGCACACAGGCTTAGAATTAATCCTTTGCATATATTCAGCAGCCTTCTCGGATTAACAACCTTGCTGCCGATGATCTTTACCTGAAGAGGCTAGGCTGCTTTAACACGAAGAATTTATTTTGCCTCTGGCAAGCTTTTGGTTTATCTTTGATTTTAACTTGCGACTATCGTGTCTTTGTGCGGGTGTTGTTGCCTATTGTTTCCCTTGGTCTAGTTACACTCATGTTGGCTCTGTCGGTCAAGTTTGAAGAAAGAATCCGTCGCTGTCGTCTCGGCTTAGCTGCCATTTACTGAGCATGAATTAACCTTGTAGCATTGCACATAGGGCGGAGAGACTTGAAGTATATATGATTGATGCATGTGATAAATCAGGATTCGAGGGTCGTCTACTTTAGCTAATACAACCCCCCCCCCACTTCAGGGTTACACAGGACAGACCCTAGATCGGCCTTAGTTTGTCCCACATTTGCTAATTTGCTATAACTAGTGGCGTTCTTATCTGGCAGGTACACGAACTGTGGTGCGATGACGTAATGGAAGAAAATAGGGGAAAAAAAGTCACGAACTTCAAGCTCTCTGTTCTTTGCAAAGGTACACTTAATTTGAGGCCTATTGGGCTGCAATCTGCTTATCGGCCAAGGCTCCAAGCCTTGTGGGAGTTAACTATCGGGCCGGTGAGGAGAGAGCAGGTTGGGTTATGAAGATCAGCGGCTGACTAGGCTGTGGGCATTAATACTATCACGTCGAAAATTGCGCTCGGACGGTCCAGGGTGCTAATAATAGCCTGGACTGTGGACTGGACTGGGCTTTGCCTCCCACGTCTATGACATGCATTGGAATAGTTGTGTAGGGAAGCTGTTCTACTACACGGCCTACTTCTGGAACCGTGTTTTGATTTGTATTACTGCAGCTTAGGGTAGTGGCTCATGTGTCACATGGCTCTAAGGAGATGTGCCATTCTTCAATGCTACTACGTCTGGGGAAGGATAGACGGCGATCGTTGGAGACTGTTTTTTTGCGAGTTTGTCGGTTATTATACACAGCTTTTTCAATGCGTTCCTTTGCATTTTCATCTTTATCTTGGCCTGTTTTGGAAAGCATCAGGATACATGACTGGTGCTGGGGCTCTAGCGTGTGAGCTTCCCCACGCTCTGCTAGTCCTCTCTTCTATCTGGTGGTAGATATTGACTGAGGGGAGTTGACATCTGGGGTTGTGTGGCTATTGAAATTGATCCTTAGTTTTTTATTATTTTAAGAAGATGAAAAGTTGGTCTACCCCTTTTTTTCATTTATACTAGCCCTTTCTTTGATAAGGGTTTCCTTTTATCAATATAACCGAAACTTATCCGTAGCTCTTCCGAAAGTCCGCTTCAACATCCCCCCCCCCACTTTCCCGGCGCTCCGGATAAGTGGGGTTATGCGGCCAAGCCATTTCTGGATCCCGTAGTCCAATCATCGCCCTAAAATCAGGCATCGTCTGTGGGCCCAATGGCTTAGTTAAGCCGTCTGTCGCCATGCTGCTTGTCGGGACGAATCCGATTTTTATCAAGCCTTGCTTCACCCACTGTTTGATAGCGCGGTACTGAACATCTATGTGTTTGGTACCCTTCTTTACTCCCAGTGCTTTGGCAATCTTGATGGCTGCTTGATTGTCTCCGAATACTAAAGATTCGTTCTTCAGCTGCAGGCTTTGGGACCCTGAGTCTTTTGTCTCAAAGATACCGTTGGTTTTATTTAGTATACGTCGTGAATGTATACCTTCTTTGGCGCATGGGGTTAATCCGATATATTCGGCTTCTGCTGTGGATGTTGCCACAGTTGCTTGCTTCTTCGAGCTCCAGCTTATCGCACCTCCGAGTCCAATGAATACCATGCCACTGACTGACTTGCGGTCTCTTGAATTTGCGTAGTCAGCGTCACTATATCCGACGATATCCATCCCCCCTTGACGCGCTTCGTAGCAGATGGAAAATTTGGCAGTATCACGCAGGTAACGCAATACTCTCTTTAGCCTTCCCACTTGTCTCGGTGTTGGTCGTGCGGACGCTTGTGCCAGACTCGATACAGCAAACGCGATGTCTGGTCTTGTCATTAAGGCTGGGTACATTATCTTCCCCAAGATCGACTGGTATTTTGTCGGCTCCAAGATCTCTTCCCCTTCTTGTGCTGGCTCGACGTCCTTTAAGTCTCCTATCGGTGTTCAGATTCAAGTCTTTCTGTGTTCCGTGAATCCCGATTGGTCTACCATCCTTTGGATGTATTGCTCCTGGTTCAACCACATACGCTTTTGTCGTCTATCTCGGTGTACTTGCACCCCGATGACTTGTGTAGTTTCACCCAAGTCCTCGACTTTGAACCGTCTCGAGAATTCATCCTTGAACCACCGGATTGACTTCATGTTCGGCGCCGCAATTGTGATGTCGTCAACATCTAACAGAACCAGCATCTTCCTTCTTTCATGAAAAAGTAAGCATGGTTCTACTAGCGTCTTCGTGAATCCCATTACATTCAGTTGCTCCGTGCAGTCCTCGTTCCATTGGTACGCCGCTTGTTTCAATCCGTGTAGGCAGCGTTCTAACTTCGCCACCATGCCACTCGGACATTCAACATTTGCCGGCAACTGAACGTATACCTCTTCTTTCAATCTTGACTGCGCAAACGCGTTACACGCGTCGATTTGATAACACTCTAGATCATATTGGCATACAGACGCCAAAAACAATCTTAGAGTAGCACTACCCGGAGTCAGTGCAAAACTTTCAAAAAAGTTCACTCCATACTCCTGTCGGAAGCCTCGTACCACCAGTCTTGCCTTACATTTCTCGAGGTTTCCCTCAAGTCCATACTTCTTGGCAAACACAATGCGTGTGTCGATCGGGGTACATCCTTCTGGTTTGGGGAAGAAACGCCAAGTTCCGAATTTAGTCAGAGTATCCAACTCCTTCTCAATAGCTTGCCTCCATTCTTCACTTTCGGTCGGATGTGAGATAGCATTCTTGAGTGTTGCGGTTGGCAACCGTAATTGAAAGTGATGTGGCGGATGGCAACCAAAGTTGAAATAGAGGAGGAGGTGACAGAAATCTTTTCAACATAAAAGGAACACCGCAGGTCATTCCCCCATTAAATAGTTTCTTCCTTTCTTCTTCATCTGACAATAAAGTTTTCATAATCGGTATAACTTTGTAACAATTGCAAGTCCCGTAAGATTGAGTGTCATGGAGGACTCCGACAGTGCTATCATGGATCTATGTGTCGTTCCGTTATCCCCATCCATTCTTTGCTTCCTTTTTGGTGGTCGCTCCTCCACTAGATCGGACTCTTGGACGTTTTTTCGCTTTGAGTCACTTCGATTCAACGATTCGATCAACAGATTTATCCTTGCGTTGACTGCATCCAACTGTGCTGTGTCAACTCCCGTCACCGTCTTCGTCTCCAAAAATGGGTTTGGCTGCTGGATCTCCTCCACTGACTCTTCTAATGAATGTACCACCTCTTCTTGTTCCTGTATTCTTTCAGCAGGCCCATCTCTCATCAGTGGTAGCCTAGCGCGTGCTAGAGTCCTTGTTGGTTCATTGTACCTTGACTCCTTGAGCACCTTTTCCTGTTCAGGTTGCTTCGGTTGCTCATTTTCATAAAAATGTACCGACTCGGAAACACGTACTTTCCCGGCATCAATATCCCATAGGACATACCTACCATCAACGTTCTCATCATAGCCTAATAAAAGGGATTCACACCCTCTAGACCCATGCTTCGATGTCGTCAGGTGTCTAATAACCCGACATCTCCATCGGCGGATGTGATCTGTCCTTGGTTCTATTCCAAAGAACAATGTGTATGGGACTCCTTGTGAACTCAGCGTCCTATTCGAAATATAGACTGTCACTTTGGCTGCCTCCACCCAAAATTTCTTGCCCAGCTGCGTTTCTGATAACATCGTTCTTACACCTTCATCAACCGTCCTAGCCGCTCTCTCAGCGATGCCGTTCTGGTTGGACGAATCAGGGAGGGTATACGTCGTTTCGGTCCTATTCAGCCTCTTCCATTCCTCGAAGATCTGTTTGAGTTCTGGCGCATTGTCGCTTCTTGTGCTCTTAATGGTTTTACCCATCTTGAATTCAATATTCCTCCTCCATTCATCAAGTGCTCGCTGGACCTCGCTCTTCTTCCTCAATGGTAGCAACCACTTGTACCGGGAAAGATTGTCAACTACTATGGCATACCATCTGTAACCATTTCGTCCTGCTTCATGCGGTCCTGACACGTCTACAGAGACACTGTCGAGTGGCCCCTCTGCAGCCATTGAGACTGAAGATCGGCCATGGCTTTTCGTTATCTTGCCTTGTGAACAATTCTCACATTTTTAATCTTCCAGCCTGGGTGGAGTCTTGTCTGGGTTGATCTCCCTCAACCTCCTGTCACTAATATGACCAAACCTCCTATGCAAGTCATCGTATGCCAAGAAACATATACTGGTGACGATGTCGTCCCTTCTCAATGGGATGACAATCCCCTCCCGACCATCATCAATCGTAACGGTCATGTCCTTGAACAGTACCGATTTCCCTTCTCTCATGAAGGCTATCACTGACAGCAAATTCTCGGATAGTTTTGGCACCTATTGTCACGGGCCAACGACCGATCCTGGTTAGACTGCATTAAGTTAACCTTGCTAGGTTACACGCCGCCTCTGCCTTGCTATCTGCTATCTCTGCCTGGTCGCATGCAGGAATCCTGTTTCCTTTGCTGTTTTCCTTCAGTTCTGGACTAGCGCTGCTCATAACAACTGTAGATAAAGAGCTGTGCGAAGTCACCTTTTTTGTAGTAGAAATGTTGCTCCTCAAGCAACGTCCTCGTCTTCTGTGTCTAAGTATCTTTGTTCTATACTTCTGAATAAACCTTTCCTGTCTGTTCCTCGTCCTTGTCTACCTGTCCTGTCTGTCCTGTCTGTCCTGTCTGTTGAACTGTTCGTAACAGTTTCCATCCATTATTCCTGCCTGTCCGTGACACATATAATACTTTGTTCAAATCAAGCTTTTTGTCCCCAACTCTAGCTTCTACAGACCCAATTCTGGTTGCCCCAATGTGGTTTCCATCCGCCATTTTAACTGTTTCCTTCGTTTCCTTAGGATTCTTCAAAATTGTTAGCTCCTTTGTCATATGACTCGAGCTCCCGGAATCATGAAGATCACGAAGACAGGGCGAGCAGATTCCAGTGCAG
>MKGM01000457.1:0-14229 GCA_002018265.1 Ceratocystis harringtonii | reverse complement strand
CTAAGCAAACCTGCAACTGCTGACCGCCCGGATGCTACTGGAAGATGACATCAACCAGCCGCTTCTGTCCGGAACACGCCGTCGTATTGCTGCGAAATAACAGTAGGTAGACGTAAAATAATACAATAACAATAATAACAATAATAACAATAACAACAGTGGGCCCACTTTGGGAGTCCAGAGCGGCGTCGTTTGATCTCTGTGATTCCCGTAGACGCTGAATGAATTCAAGTCAAATCAAATCAGACGTAAAATATATTCAAATCAAAAACAAATCGAGTCCGGAGCTTCGGAGAGGTTTGAGTACGCTGATGACGGCCTAATCTATGCATCATCAAAGTCAGCCAGGCCTACCCTTCTATAGATTGGAGACTGGCTGAGGACGGCAACGAGATGGTGTAGTGAAAACGAGCTGGGGATTGACTGTATTAAAACGGGCTTTATGCGCCTGTACAAGGGACGTAGAAGACTCTGGCACGGGGCTTTGGCGCCTGCGGGAGACCCAGGGAAGTGGCAGATGCGGCAGTAATCGCAGCCCTCAGAGTAGCCAATATTGCAGCTGAATATGCCCCACCATATAAAGAGCTCATGAATCTGTG
This sequence comes from Ceratocystis harringtonii, assembly GCA_002018265.1. Lineage (NCBI taxonomy): Eukaryota > Fungi > Ascomycota > Sordariomycetes > Microascales > Ceratocystidaceae > Ceratocystis > Ceratocystis harringtonii. The sequence continues at coordinate 13,630 of MKGM01000457.1, read as the reverse complement.
CATGGAAAACCTGGGGGTAGCCAAGTGAATCAGCAAGCTAATGCGAAAACCAAGCACTTCTCAGCTCGCAATCGACGAGATCCGGCGCATTCTCGCGAGGTGGGAAGGCGTACAAGACAGCCTGGCACTAGACAAGCCAACTAGCAGGACCTACCGAGTCCCGGGGTACTGCCAAGTCCCGAGAAACGAGACATTAGACCGGCTGGCCAAAGCGGACTCAAGAGTACAAACTTGCAGGTTTCTGAGAGGACGATGTCTCTGGCGGCGGCTAGGCGGTGAAAGAACGACGTATTCAGGGCCGACTTCAAGAACTGGATGCAAGACAACTACCCAAACACCGATCACCCTGGTGGGACTGTGTGACTCCCAAAACCCTACAAGGTGAGCTGGATGAAGCGGCTGAACCGATGCTACGTTGCTGGAATTCTGGCGGCGCGCTCCGCACACGGCGACTTGGCAACTTCGAGCAATACTACTCCGAGTTCAACCATTGAGACGCCTAGACAAAGTGTCAAGTATCGAAATGTGCCAAGCCGAAGGATGTTAGCCACCTTTTGGAATAGATGGGAAATGCGGCGAGACTGACTGGGAGGTTTGTGGAGAAACTCCTCGGAGAAGACAAGTCCTGCAAGTACCTAGCAGAGAATCCGGTGTGCTCCCCATAATCTATACCTTTATCCATATCTAGCCAAACGCTAGCCTAAACTATTTTGCCGTATTTTGCAGTTCGACTCGTCATCGTCGTTTCCTCTCGTCCCACCCTCATGTTGCGCATCAGCATTGGTATTCATGTAATGCTGAATACCTGCTCCCTTCATATCTTTCACCACCTGATTGAGCCCCGCTTGCCGTTGATTTGAGTGCTGCATCATGGAGGAAGAAGCGCCGAGAGGGCCATGGCCACTAAGATATGGGGCACTGTCAGTGTTCATAGCGTCGTAAACGGCATCTGTAGCCACTATATATAGTGCCTAGCTGCGGGCAACAAAGAAAGGGATGGCAAAGCTTGAGGCTGTAGCGCATGGAAGAATGCAATCTTCTTTTTAGGCTACAAGGCTACAGTAGAACAAGCCTAATCACACTTACGACTTTCTCAGGATGTAATATGACAAAGAAAGTTGCGAAATTAGCAAGGAGTGCTGAATGTGTTGTATAGCAAACGCAGAATGTTTTGGATAACATGGTGCTTGAGCCCGTTCTTGTGTCTTTAGGGTTACCCCAAGCATCTTACCAGTGTTACAGGAACAGTGCTTGAGGGCGCTTTAGACGATACTTGGGCAGTTCACGGAAGAAGTTCTCCATGGATGCCTAGTACAGAGAAAACAGCACCACCTTTATTCTTCGCTACCAGTTGCTGCTGGTTTGTTTTTTAAAGATCGTACTATCAAAATCATCATCAGGATCTAGATATTCGAGAATAAAAATGAAGAAAAAGACCAGAGTAGATTGTCGTGAGATTACTGACATGGATTCTACTTCTCTTCTTCTCACCCCTGAGTGCTTGTCGTAGACCGTGATTATATCTAAGTGGTCGTCTAACTGCGCTATTTATACCTGGGTTTATAGTCGTCACATGCTCTTGTCTGCCGGCTTGGTCATGTTCTGGCATACGAATATAGGCACTTAGTTATACCCATAGGCTGTTATTCAGAAAGCCACTTCGGCGCTGCATAGCAGTGCCTTAAACGTGTATCTGCGTGAAAGTTAGTAATTGGGGACCTTCACGCTGGATTTGCATTTTCTATATCCTGCACCCTGTTTATTGGAGATTTGACACCGTCATCTGTCTCCTTGCTAATAATAAATGCACTCCAGAAGGTGAAAGAACAGGGTTTCCTCAACCAGTGGTGCTTGAAGGCTACATTCGCGGCTCTTGAAAATAGCGAGTGGAATGTGGCATCATGTGGTATAATGAGATAGCGTCTGGTCTAGCGCTTGAATCTCAAGGTGAATAAATAATAAAAAAGGATTCAAAACAACAAACAAGTGGCACGCAAAGACGTAGATTTCCGTGCCGGGATGCTTACCAATGGTGTAAAGGCCTAAGGTGCCAATACGCCCTTCTGTGTGCGTGCGTTGAGCTTGTATGTGCGTTGCTACAGCACACTGAGATTGCTTAGATGCCAAGATTGATAAGATTACTAAGATTACGAGGATTACTATACTATGATCACTTTGATCACTACAATCACTACAATTACTAATATCACTCTTCTTTTCTGCTTCCTTTTCCATTCAGCACAGCACTTGGAATCTTCCCGAGCTGGAGAAAGAGCAAAGCATGGGCGCTGGCTGTATCCTAGCAATATCATGCCACTAATAGGTCTTCGGTGGAAATACAGCATTACAGCAGCCGATAACGCCAAGATCGGTGGGTATGATTACTTCTACTGGGGTCCTCCCTCTTGAATCTATTGTTGAAGAGGAAAACACGGATCATCAATAATGTTGTGAGCGGCATTGGGCTTAAGCGTTATCATGCAAGCTATAGTCAAGACAGTCCTATAGGGGCTAGACCAAAACAGCTATGGTACAGCCATACCAACAATGCGCCCAATGTCCTATCCAATGCTTGGTCCTGAAAAGCTCAACTCAAGCCCTCAGTACGGCCCATGCTTGATAGCAATATCTTTTTCTCTCCACTCCAATAGGACTGCCTCAACCCTAGACCAAAAAGCTACACTTGATCTCAATGCCGCTCATCATGTTTCTGTCTCAACTCACCTTCGGGAAATAGAGATTGATCCAAGTGTGTGTGTGTGTGTGCATATATCAATAGTCAATGTCTCCTAAGCTACGGCTACTGCTTTTCGCCTCCTCCGCGTCAAAGCTGGCCAGTTAACCTCCATCACCAAACCAATCGAAGCCTTAAATATCTTTGGAGCGCCCCATCCATAATTGGCTCTGTCTTCACTCTACATCACGACACTCTCTGCCCTCTGTGCTCTGTGCTCTTTTTCTCGCCAAGATTCTCTCCGCGCGCCTTCCATCATCTTCCTAGTTCTTCCGTCTTTTGCCCAATATGCGCGCACCGTCTTGGCTGTCTTTTTGCCTAGGGCTGTCGTGCTTCCGGAACTGTAACCCTGGCTCTTCTAGCAACGATCAGCCCACCCGGGCCGCTGTGATTGATACGGCCGAGATTTATGCACCTCCCGAGACCACTGGATTTCAGGATGCTCATGCTTTAGTGACTTCTATGCCGGAGCCTGCCGATCTAGAACACCATGGCTATACCGATTATGATCTCCTTGGTGGTATCATCAGTGTCTTCAGCGAGCGCTACGGCCAGCACAACCAACCAGTCCTCGGGCTCTTTATTGACACTGAAACTCAAGTTCTTACAATTTTTGAAGACAACTTATCGAGGGAAGACAGCAGCAATCGAAATCTGCAGCTCCACAAAATCATTCAAGCTCTTTGCCTTAAACGGAACATGGATGTCGAGAATATCAAATGGGCTGCTACAACTGTTTATGATCAGCCCACCCTCACAGCCATTAGAAACTATCGCAAAAGATATGGCCTTGGGCTTTACGAAGATATCCAAGTTATACCCACCGATTATATGTGGTATTTGTTCTCTACTACCAGTTACTATGAATCTATGTCTCAGATAGTGCCTGACGCTGAGATCGATCGTATCATTATCGCAAAACTCAACCCTCCGGAGCCCGATGCAAAAGACGAGGCTCATTCTCCTGAGATGTTCATGGTCTCCTTCAAGTTGCCTTCAAATGGCGATGATGCTCCCATTGACGCTACCGATGAGCCCGCAGCCCAACTTGCCTCCGAGGAAAAACTGATGGCTGGTTTGCATGCTGCATTGAAAGCTCTGGACGCCAATATGAAGTAAATTTGAAATATTTTCATCGGTTATAAAACAGGCGTCCTAGGGAAACCTGCGGGGGCCACTTCAAACCCCGTCTTGATGCCCGTCTAAAACACTACTCCGGAACCCAGTTCAACGGGGAGTACCATTTCCAATGTCCGCATATGGCAACTCAGTGATCCAAGATCAGCAGGTCAGTTCATTGCGGTCCGATAGTATGCCAAAAGACTCCTACACAGCCCGCTGGCATATATGCTAACCTACTGATAGTTGATATATTTCGAAATTTCAAAGAATGTATATCGCACGTGATAAGCGAGCGAAAAAGAACGCTGATAACCTTGACGTAGAATATAAACAATAGCCTACTGTAATGACTACTCAACGAATAATAACTATTCTATCCTTTCACAGCCATCCCAAACGCTATCGAGCAAGCCTTTGCAATATGTTCCACGGCACCTTTCCTTTCGTCAAGCCAGCCCTTCTTGGCCACGATTCATCACCAATGTGCTCATTGTCTGCGTGTCAATTTCCTTCTAATCATTTGAATGCTTCCCTCTATATCAGGCCATTCTTTTTTCCATTGCGTAGCCATGTCTTTTCTGCTCTCCACCACTTGCCCAAGGCTCTATCTGCTGTCAAAGAACCTAGTTCTGAGACTTGAATAAAGCAAAGCCATCAGATGGGTTTTTGTCTTTGTCCCCTCGGAAAACGACTCCGGTAGCTCCAGAATAGAGACTGGGGGGCTACTTAGAATCTGCCTTCCAATTTGTCTTTTGGCATATTCAGACTGAATGGTTGACTTCAGAATGATCTTTGGGGTCTTTGAGATCTAGGGGCCTAGGAGACTAGCCTCTTCTTCGATAGATGTTGGATTCCGTTACTAAATCTAGAGCCTGTAGTCCTCGCTGCGTAGATCAATCTTCACGTTAGATACTTTGAGTCTTGGCTTTGAAGAAGTGACGCTTGTGTGGGACGCCACTACATGTATAGTGTGCCATGCAACATATCTACTAGCTAAGAGTGCAGAATAACAGGGCTTCCCGGGCGGTAGTCTGCACAGGCTTGGAAAAGTAAGTGGAATGTATTATCGTACACTATACACAGGCAGGTAACGTCTGGTTCTGGTCTCGTGCTTATATCTTCAAAGCGGATAACAAAAAGGGTTCGAAACGGTTCACGTAGTAACAAGTGACTACGAACCCAGGTATAAATTCCTTATATCCGAAGTCCTCGAAAGAGAAGAGAGCAGAAGTGAAATCCAGCCGGTACGAGCAATTTCACGACAATAGATTGCATGTTAAGGCTTGCGCTATGCTAAAAAAAAAAAAAAAGAACAAGGTAACATACAAATTACTGCGCATAGACGTTTACCGATGCTCTAAAAGCTCGTGGTGTTGGCATGGCCCTCCACCTGTGCATGTAACTTGCTTTAAGCCCACGTGTACAGCAGCTAGTGCGGATACTCATACTGACATTACTGGGTCTTTTCTTTGGGGCAGCACTCTAAATCTGCTCTGGTGCTGCTGAGGAAAGCATAGGCGCTGTATGCTAGCACCCTCTTGCAGTGTCGAAGAGAAAAGATAGCCAGCCGATTGATAGCATCGTGAGGGAGTGGCATGAGCTCAAGCGCAACTCTGCAGGCTAAGCTCAAGCCAGTCCTATAGCAACTAGGAGATAAAGGTAGTGCACAATTACTGCGGCACTGCCACAGTCTTGTGAAAATGCAATGGGGTTTCCATGAAAGCTCAAGCCAGCCTTGATATCCAATCGAATAAGCTCAACTAATGCATGAACGGGTGTGTCTATGTAACCCTGCCACTTCTTCAGTACAAGGGAAACATCCGACCCTGCATTAACGTTGTCTTCGTTTTCATCGCATCTGGGAGTGGCCCTGTTGGCCTGTCCACCTTGCCCAACTGGGATCCCATGTCGGGAAATATAGTGAGAGCCATAGGGATGGATTTGGCCACCAAAGTCCACGGCGCGATGAAAAGCAGAAACGGAACGCTGGGAGTTTATGCCGGTCTTCTACACGGGCTGAGGAAGGAGAGAGGTAGCAGATGTCAATGATGTACTGTAGGTGGTAGGAAGGAGAGTCTGCCGGTTCACAGGGAGACCGCGTAGTAGAACGAACCCAAGCACTCCAAGCGATTCTGATGAGCTTTTTATTTACTTATTTTCCCAGTCGCTTGGCTACTATTACGGCGTTAAGCCATTAAAACGACAGATACGCAAGCCAAACACTGGCCAGGGGATGATGGTGTCAAGTACCGCATTGAACAACGGCAGGCTAATGATTATAAGCAGAGCTTACGAGAGGAGTTGAATCCGGCTTAATGCACGATGTGATTTCAACCTGCACCGTTATATGACGCTGCAGTTTTGTTTTTTTACTCATGATTATGCATTTCCTGGATGAACCGTGTCCTGGGCTTTGACGCCTGTCGGAACTCGGCTAGGCAAAGGCTATAGCTATACATGACGATGCAAAGTCCAAGCAAATGCGTTCTAGAGCCCTATCTATTGCTAGGCTGGAAAGGCCAAACTCAAGCAGTGACAAGGTACTTGTGCAGTTATGTCTCCACTCCAATACCTGTCAACAAGCAATGCTTCATCTCAATGCTGCTCATGGCGTTTCTCTCTCTCTCATTAGCTTACCTGTGGGACATGGTGATTAATCCAAGTATGCGCGCATAGATCAATAACTGATGCCTCCTCAGCTACAGCTACTACTTTTAGCCCTTTCTTGTGGAGAGAAAAGTAAGCTCGAAGTTGAAGTTGACAAGCTAATCTTGGTCACAAAGCCGATCGAATACTTAAATACCTTTGTAGTGCCCCATCCATGGCAACTCTGTCTTCGCTCTGCATCACGACGCTCTCCGCTCTCTGTGCCTTTTCTCACCGAGATTCTCTCCGTGTGCCTTCCATCATCGTCTCTATCTGTTCTTCAGTCTATTGCTCAATATGCGCGCACCGTCTTGGCTGTCTTTTGGCCTGGGGCTGTCATGCTTCCGGAACTGTAACCCTGGCTCTTCCAGCAACAATCAGCCCACCCATGCCCCTGGATTTGAAACATCGGAGGCCTATGAGTATAGAGCTTTTCAAGCCCCACCGCCTTCTCTACCTGAGGAGATAACCGCTCCTCACTTTCTAGAGAACAATGGTTATACCGATTCTGATCTTCACGACGGTGTCATTGGCGTATATACCAACCGCTTCCGCGAAAGCAGGGAAGAGGTCCTCCAGCTTTACATCGACACTGAAACCCAAGTTATCACCATTTTCCAAAATAACTTGTCACATGAAAGGTTCAGAGGGAAGGGGCAACGTCTGCCACTCAACGAAATCATTCAAGCCCTTTGCTTGAAACAGAAAATGGAAATAACAGCAACGAAGTGGGTTGCTACGCTTATTGAACAGTCGTCCACCCTCAAGGCCATTAGAGAATATCGCCAAAAAAAGGGCTCTGGCAACAAGGAAGATATCAACATTACACCCGCTGATTGGGCCTGGGAAACGTTCGCCGCTACCAGCTACTACAAATCTATAAGCCGGGTAGTGACTGGTGCCGAGGTCGATCGTATAATTGTCAAACACCAGCAACCTCCGGTACAGCAAGTCGAAGGACAGTCTATAATTCCCGAAGTTATGGCGCTCTCTTTTAAAATGCCCTCAAATGACGGCAGTGCTGCTATTGACGCTACTGATGCGAATTCAGCCAAGCTTGCCGCTGAGGGTAATCTGGAGGCTGGCTTACGGGCTGCAGAAAAGGCTTTGGCCGCTTATACAGAGGAACTTTGGAAGATGGCACGACAGCTTGAGATGGAAGCTTCAGAAGAGGTTTCGGAAGAAGCTTCAAAATAAGCCCCTCGGCCTATTTCCGACTCCACCCCGGACCCCGCAGTCCGCCTAAAGGACTACTTCAGGACGTAGTTTAAAGGGCAATACCAGCTCCAATATCCGGGTGCGGCAACTTGGCGAGCTGAGATTAGTGCGTCTGCTACATACTGTCCAGCCGCATGTTAAGCCTCCTAAACAGCTGCCTAGCATATACACTGGTAGTTGATAGTGTTTTAGAGTAACGTGCATAGTGAGCATGCGTCGCAGGCAAGTATGCGCCGCACTCTTTTTGTACCATTAAGATAGAAATTGCGATAGAAATACAAGCCATTTGATCAATCCAAATTACTCGCTATACTCTTCCTCAGATGTTTCAGTTACTACCCGACGTGTTCCTGCATTATGACCAGGCTTGCCGCAGACACCGCAATGCTGAATCCCCCCGGTCTCGCCGACCTTCCTCGACCACGGCCTGCGTATCAACATCCATTTGACTAATTGTTTGATTTCCTTTGTCTGCTGCAACTGCTCCTCTTTTTCCTATGGTTGAGTTGTTTTTGGTCCTTGGGCGGCGACTTTGCATCTCATTTGCCTGTTCGAGGTCCTTCCTTAGCTCCAGCCTTCAATGTAACAAGACGCATGGAGGGCATTCATATCCTCAAGCCATCTCTATACCCCTGAGAGCCGGAAAGCTTCGCAGACACCAGGTAGAAGCGTGTTCATACTATATTTCCAAGCAAACTCTCTTCGCTGGTCTATCCTCGTCCCAGCGCCAGGAGCCTGGATTCAACATAGTCCATGTCCATGGCCGGTTCACCCGTATATGATAGCAAAAGCATTTGCGTAATAGGCTAGAACCTATAATTGAGTGTCTGTTGCATCGATATATGGCCAAGACAGACCAGAGCAACTTTGCCTTGTGTAGGTTTTAGCTGATCATACACAAAGCTCATCATGCCCTTACCAACAAAGGTATAGCCATACTGATCAGCCGTGAGCTTCACAAGAATCCCAAGTAGTCCGGACTTATTAAGTTGCACTTCACAGTCAGAGTCCAGGCTAGTGTCGAGCCGGGTCTGGACATTATCAACAAGCTGGGACAGTGAAATTGGATGATTTTTATGGACAGAGGCAAGAGTAGGCTCCTTGCAGTGGAGATTGACATTTGGACATGATTTATCAAGATAGCCTCCGTTGGCGAGACTCAAGAGACACCCTTACGAGCAGTACTCAAGCCGAGGAAGTCGATTTGCGCCGAGGTTATTGTACGAGTCTTCTTCCTGTTCGGCATGCCTTTTCGAAGGATCCTGCAGCTGTTGACTTGATGAGCTTTCTTCAGGTGGCAGAATCTGCGGATATGGGTTTCGTAGGGAAGTCCAACCCTTTTTGGCCGTGGCACTGTTTGTGCTCCCGTTGAAAGTCATTGCCTTGGGCTGCTTCTGGCTCTCTGGAGGTTTGAGAGCGACCTGGAGTGTGGTGTCCTTTTATTTCTCCGGTCCCGTCTGCCATTTGATAGCCTTGACTTGGATGTCGGTTTGCCTTGCAATTTGCCCGATGAGCAACTCTTCGTTTTTGGTGGGCACACCATGTTAGCCGCCATCGCCGTGCTTTTTCTGGCGTCGAACGCCCATCTGGAGCTCAATTGTATGTTTCAAACTTTTCAGGCGAGCCCCCAAAGATCCTTGCCAGTTCGCGACTAGCGGTCTCGTCCTTGTCTTCAATGGGCCCCTAAATGAAGACCCTGACTGGCTGTTTGTTCCCTCCCCTTGCCGAGAGGTTTTGGAGCCATCTTTTAGAGGGTCACAGGCTGTTTCGATCCTCCACCAGCCTGTGCGTGTTTGGCGACTGTTGCCCACGTTTTTTTTCACACAGTAGGCGCTTCCTGTCTTCGCGCCGTAGTCGCGGTAAGCTTGGGTGGCTTGTTTGACTCCGGGCCCTTTTTTTTTCCGTTTCCAGATTTCTGGTGTTCTGTGTATACCCTTAGAACTTGAAGCATCGTCCTGAGCTCTGCGGAGACATGACCGGCCAGCTTCCTGATTTTAGCATCACCTTTGGCCATCGCAGCTGCTTGATTGCATGCTCTGCCATCAAGAGGCATGTGCTGCCTCCCAGTTTTTTTTCTTATTTCCTATCGATGGCTATCAGCCTGTGGGCCGTTGCAAAGTTTAGTTCTCGCTCAGCTTGAGCTCCCCCATGCTTACATTCCTTTGTCGCTCGGGGGGAGGTTCCCTTCAGCTTCACCGGGGCTCGGGTCTCCTCCTTCTTCTCAGTCTTGCCACGTTCTGTGCTGTTTATCAATTCAAGATCAATGTCTTCCTCAGTTACATCGTCCATGTCCATTTCTGTAGGGTCTTCTACGGGGCACGTAGAAGAAGTGCTGTCGAATGCAGCTGCACACTCCATGGTGTCGTTATCATCGTTGTTGTTTGGATCCTTTGTTAAGCTCGGTTGTATAAGGGTTTCTTAGGGTTAAAGAGATGCGTAGAGTATAAATATAGCGATAAGAGCCAATTCTCAAAAATGAAAATGTAACAAGCTTCGATGGCGCAGTGGTAGAGCAGTGGTCTCATAATCATGAGGAGCTTGATTTTCAAATTCCTGTTGTGTGTGAAATCCAAAGGTCGTGAGTTCGACCCTCACTCGGAGCATTCTTTTTGAGTCTCCGGACTCCAACTCCCCCGCACCTATCCGGCGGCTCTATTTTTGGTTGCAAGCTGCCGGGACTTTTTTTTTCTTTTCTTCATGTTTTCTCCTGCCCGCTGTTAGTGAAGCCGCTTGTTTTGATAAAGAACAAAGGTGAGACAACCAAGAAAAGAAAGTGGATAATATTGCTGATATAAAGTATAGATAGACTGCCAATGTGAGACAAAAATATGAACAATGAAACTAGAATACTTGAATGAGGAAACCCCTGCTACTTGAGTAGAGCCCCCCTCTCAAAAGAAAAAGAAAAAGAAAAAAAAGTAGAGCGTCTACTGAGCAGGCCAGTCCCTGTCAATTCATGTCACGCCCCTTCCTTTATTTCACGACGGGCCATCCGGAGCTGAAGTCAAGCTGGTTCCAGCCCATCTTCTTATCGCCATCAGCAAAGCCAATGCGCGTATCAACGTAGTGGTAGTACAGCACAGGGCCATGCTTGGGGTCGTTGTAGACACCCTGGCCACCGGGGCCATACACCCAGTCGTACGTTCCCAGCACAAGGGTGCCGCCACCCTCGGTACACTTGACATTCTTGTCGTCGACAAAGTTGCCGGTGCCCGTCCGGCTGCGGCACACCTTGATGCGGTACTCCTTACCAGCCGCCGGCCTGCTCTTGTCGTAGCCGCAGCACTGGCCCTGACTGAAGAACATGTAGTAGTAGTCGCCATTCTTGAACAGCGAGGCGCCCTCGATGGCAGTGTCATCCTTGTTGTAGACAACCTGCGTGGACGACTGTCCCGAGGCTACCTTGGTAGGCGGGTTGTTCATTTTGACCTGGTAAATGTCATTCCAAAACGAGCCAAACGTCATGTAGTAGTCACTACCAATCATAGTGAGCGAGGCATCAATGGCATTATAAGAAGAACCGGACTTGGACGAGATGCCCGTAGAGCCAAGATCATTCCAGGAGCCTGTGCCTAGGGTCTTGGATGTCGCGACACCGATAGCACTAGCCTGCGAGCCAAAGGATGACACGCTGTAAAACATGTAGTAAGTGTCACCGACTTTGATGACCTCTGGGGCCCAGAGATCATCCTTACCTGCCAAGTTGATGATACTGCCATTAGGGATGGCGGCACCATTGTACTCCCATGGACCCGTGATCGAAGGGGCCGTGTGGATGGCAATCTTGCCGCCAGTTGAGAAACGCCAGTACGTGCCCGCAGAGTCAATGATGATCGAGGGGTCATGAGCGTTTCCGCAGATGCGAGTGCAATCTCCAGGGGTGGAGACAGCAAGAGCTGAGCCAGCTATGGCGAGGATATGAAGAAGAGAGTTGAAAGAAACCATGACGAAGATTCAAGACCTGGTTGGAAGAAAAGCAAATAGAAACGAATGGTAAGTATGTGCAAGACAAGTAAAAGAGTGTAGAAAGACGTTAAGCCCTTGGTGAAAATAAAGTACGAGCGAATGGAAGATGGCAAGCGTCAAGCTTGTAGATAAAAGCAGAAAAGAAGGACGAAAAGGATGTGCAGAGGAGGCAATAGTGAGCGTGTTGCAAGCAAGTCTAGATGGAGGTGGGAAAAGAAAGGGAACCAAAATGCGAAAAGGGCGACCAGCCACGTACCTTTTTAACTGTCTATTGTTGCTTTGGACTACCGTAGGCGGCGGACGAAAGAGTAGACAGGCCCTTGGAGGAATTCTATGTTCAAACAGGATGTTACACCTCTTTTCAGTCAACCCCTGCAGGGTTGTAGAGTGCGTTTGAGAAGTAGGCCGTAGAACTATTAGGGAGGAGAAAAAGAGAAGAGGAAGTGACGAAGAGAAGATTAGAGGAGAGTGAAAGAGCAATGCCGTGGTTGGGAGATGCTGTGCAGAAGGGAGTAGGAAGACGGAGGCTGTTGTGGTTTTTATATTAGCTGGCTGTGTCTCTCGTATCGTGGAGTCTTAATAGCGGCAATAGCTGCAGATCGAGAGAGCGCAGATCCACAAGCTCCGTATTCAGCGGATTGTGTGTAAGTCGCTGTTAGATGATGTTTACTAGCGGGACAACCTTGTCAATACTCCGCCAACCAGAGCAACCTTCTCCAGCCAGCCTACTATGATGAAATCAGTTCGTTATTCGGATCCTCCATGCACATGAGAGATTTCCCAGGACCCCCGTCAAAGCTTTCCATGCTAGCCGAGCCAGTTGGATAGAGTCGGAAGTCTTGGCCCTAGCCTTCTCTTTCGCCCTGATCACGATGCCAAGACTAAAAAGACGATATACATCAGGGCTAATCAGGGCCAGGCATGCGAACGGCTAACGGTAAAGGGATAAAGGAGGGGTTGCAAGGAGAAAAGTAGTAAGATTGATCCGGGGCTTGCATCATGTGTGGGTGTGTGTTTGGGGAACATCAGTGCAAGAGGGCCGTAAGTAGTGAATACTAGTCAATATTATGTTATGCTATGCTATTTTGTACAATACACTTGCGGAGGGTTAATTCTGTCTGGTAACCAGTCCGGCGTGGTTTGATCTTAGTGATTTCAGTAGACGTTAAATATATTCAATTCAAATCAAAATTTATACAATACAGCGCCATTCGGGGTCGGTCGCTGCGTAACTCTGTTGAATCTTATTGGTGCGCCAGACTAATACAAAAACGGTTGGTTGGAATTCCGCCACTTGGAGCTGTATCCATTGTGTTGTGCGCTTAAAGAATGGGCTACGCAATGGAAAGTGGTAGTGCCTTTCCTTCGTCTTCTTCTTCTTGTTCTTTCTCTTCCCCCTTTTTGGAAAGGTCAGAAGCAAGGAAAAGGGATATCGCCAAGGATAAACACCCATCAGCCGAAAAGGAGTAAATAAAAGAAGAACCATCCAGGGTCTTGGGCTTGGTGAATCTTCCGATATTCATAGGGAGGCTTTCTATAGCCCATATATAAGACAGAATTAGCACTCTGCAGGGACCGGCGTCGTTTGATCTTGGTGATTCTAGTAGACGTGAAATATATTCAAACCAAATCAAATCAAATCACCAAGATCAAACGATGCTGTTTGATTTGATTAGATTATATTTGACGTCTACTGGAATCAGTGAGATCGTATACCTACTGTTATCTCGCGTTTTGATTTGAATATATTTTACGTCTACAATAAATTGTTATCTCGCGTTTTCTTTTTTTTTTTTTTTCACTTTGGCCGGCCTCTTAGGCAAGTTTAGCCAGCAGATTTACCGGATAACATCACTCAACAACAACAACAACAACATCGGCGATTACTAGCCATCATCACTACGCAGCCCTTCATCTCACAAATTTATTTAATACAACGTGCCA
>MKGM01000456.1:0-14804 GCA_002018265.1 Ceratocystis harringtonii | reverse complement strand
TGTGCGAAATCCACAGTTTCTGTTTTGTGGGATCCTTCGGCACCCTTCAAACCAGGACTAGGTGCAACCCTAATACCGCTCGAGCTATTTCTTTCGATCACTAAGGACCAAACGCCGGCAACGGAGTGTAAATATTCGTGTAGAACTGTGTTGAAAAAACGTTACAACTGGGTTAGGGCATTGGACAGGCTAAATGGCATGCCATTCCACCCAGAGAAGCCCAGGCAGGTGCAGAAGAGTGTTTTCCTTTCATATCCTGGCTCAATCCGAATGTTGTAGGAAGCTGTGACGACGCCCAGCTTTGTAAACCGCTGTAGTGGGTAATGTTGATTTTCCATTCTTTTGTTTAGTAACCAGTAGTCCACATATAACTATTGCGGTTTGCCACTGCGAAGAGAAGGCTGTGACGTGGGGTGGAAATGGAGTGGACTAAGTGGATATGTAGTTCACTCACAGTATCAGAGCCGTCTAGGTGGACCCCTTTTACACCTCATCAATCATTCTACATTCTTTACATCTATTAGCATTGTACCTTAAGTGTAATATATATGTTAATCTTCCATCAGGCTTCTGTGCCAAGAGTACAGCGGCTATTGCTCGTAAGCAGCTTACTCGGATGAACTTCTTGCTCAACAAATTAAGAAGATTCCGATTTTTATATATGGTATAAATTCATCGTGGGACAAGCCATACAGTGTGCCCCATAGCGCTTCATAGTCCGGGACAGTGAAGTTGATTACATGATATATTCATGGGCGTAGAGGTGACAGGCGCCAAGCATATAATGCGCCTGGGCTAATTGCAAATACATATATTTTATCCATCTCGTCTATGCAGTCTGGGATATTATCTTTCCACTGGACGGAGCCGGGTTCATCCTATTCAGCTGGTATCTCCGACGATCGGGCATTTATCAAGATTGCTAAAGCAATGGGGGTAAAAAAGGATACTAAACACAGTGAATGTTACTCAGTACCACACTGTTGAATAGTGACTGAACCAAGGTTTGTGAAAGTCAGATTTGTCCCAGTGAGCAGGGTGGCAGTTGATGGCTTGACAATATAACTGGACGCACAGAGAGTGTCCGATCCTGGGGAGATAACGAGACTCCGGAATGGCCGCAGGAACCCACGTGCCCAGCGCTACGGTGAAATGGGGAAGAGGGTAAGCAAACTTCCGAAACAGCGGCAGAAAGGCCTCCGATAAATTGATAACACCATAATCGTATGCAAGGCAGGGATGGTAGGTGTTTATACAAAGAGGTGTACATCATAAAAGTGAGGTCCACTTTTACACCATCCATGTACTTACCGAATGTCATACTATATATATATCAAGATAGCACTGACTAATAGTTAGTGCAGAGACAAAAACAATTGAATCATCAAAGTTGATAGAAGTTATACTATAAAATGATACCTTGTCCAGAAAGCCTGTCGATTTTCTTATGATCGGGTCCGGAGATAATCAGATATTACACATTTGATAGGAAGGAAAAGGAAACTCATCTAAAGTACCACAGGGGATATGATCCTCATAATCGCATGGCTTGTAAGTCCGGCAAAGTGGATCGTTCCATAGCAAGATGACTGAGTTGTTCATGGCATCAGGCTAGGGCTATTCCTGGACGCAAGGTTTCCAGTTGGGCTTTCAACGTTGGCTGCTGTCGTATTGCTGCGAATTGACAGTAGGTAGTACGTAGACGTAAAACAATGCAATGTGAATATCAATCCAGCTAAGAGGGTGTGATGCATGCTGTACCGTGTATACTAGACCTTACACTATTGTGGTTGAACTTTGTTCTTCTACATAGGAGTTCGAAGTTTGGTCAGCAGTTGATTGTTCCCCCACTTCAGAAAGTATGCATGATTTTATAGTCAGTGTTTTTTGCTTTTTTTTTTGACAGAATTCTGTCAAGTAACGTCTACTTTATGGACTAACTAAGACCTTATTGAAGAATAGTCTACGTACACTGCTTCAAACTTGGTGATGACCCTGATTAAACCAGTCTCACTGACACGTCTGTCGACACATACTTAGGCTTTTTTAGATACTAATGCCAGACCCAAGCTAATCAAGACATCTAGTTGTACATCTCACTAGTAATAACCATCTACTCCCAACTATATTCACGTTCAAGTTCTAGCAACCTACTATCCAGTATACTACATAGTTTAACAGGTAATTCAAGGCTTTTAAAATGCCATCAAATCCTGTTGAGTCAGTCATATTTATGAAGGCCATTTCAATCGAACTATTTCGACGCCTACCAATATTATCAGCATTCAGTATATGCTACAATTCAAATACTCGATCTGAGGAACTAAGTGACCCTGTTACCTGACTAAACATTATGATCGACAAATCTACATGTTTTTATTATCTAGTTCTTCCGTCTTATAAGTGAGCAAATGTAGATACTCAACTTTACAATCAATTACATAATACTTGATGCCAAATTCAGCATATGTATTTTGGTGTGGTGTATCCCGACGTCCTTAGAAATAAAGCATCTCGGCCCTAAAATGGGGGGCATTCCCGACCAGATTGACAGTGATAAATCTTTTATAACACTGGAGTAATTTGACTACATATAAAGATCCCAGTTATCCTCTGGAGAAAAGTATCTTTCTTCTTTCTTATATTCCAACATCAGTTCTTTCTTTACATACTACACTCTACCTCTACAAACAACCTTTACTTCCACTCTCTCAACTATCAGCTGATAGTCCAAAGCAAACAGCCATGCATCATCCCTGGGTCATATCTGCACTCCTCGCAATTGCCACCACGGCTGTTGTGGCAATTCCGAGGCCAATGAATTACCACCCAACTGAAATGTACCAAGACTGTCATTGGGAATCAAGAGTATGCTGGTGTACCAACATGTATGGCTACAATGTGAAAGTCTCGGATGACCACTGCTTCTATGTTCAAGATGACGATGATTGGGATAACAACTACGTGCCGAAAGAAGACTTCCCGGATGGAGACTACCCCGATCCAGAACCGTCAGATGAGGATGAGGAGGAGGAGGAGGAGGAGGAGGAGCCGGAACCGGAATTTACCTATTGGCCACCGCAGGAGGAGGAGTCTGACGATGATGCCTTTTAGATTTTGGCCGCAGAGCCCATGAGTACAGCAGCTGTATTCCTTTTGTTATAGCCAGATACTGACTACAAACCTCTGATCATTTGTACGCTGAGGATCGCTCTCTTTTATATACCTGTCTTATCGATTTTCAATAAAAACACAACAATTATTCAATCAACCCAACCTACCTTCCGTTCTCTTCTCTGGAGGTATGGATTACTACCTGTCATTCCATTGCATTATAAACAAACGTACTTCTCCACTTGTCTCAATAACACTCCTTGTGGTGCTTGAAGCCCTAAGTGTCAAAAGTTCTGGGTGCTCGTCAGCAGGGGTCAGGGCCAATAGTTGTACGTCAAGCTGTCGCGTGGCGGCAGCAACGGACATAACTGGCACAAAGGATGCCGTCGTCACGTGACATATAGACCCTAGACCCATACACACGCCCTAGCACCAGCTCACGTGACATGCCTGGACTATATATTATGTGATAGCACTGATCGCTTGCCAGCGGAAAAAAAGATAATTAATAGAATAATCGGAATGGTACANATAGACCCTAGACCCATACACACGCCCTAGCCCCAGGTCACGTGACATGCATGGACTATATATTATGTGATAGCACTGATCGCTTGCCAGCGGAAAAAAAGATAATTAATAGAATAATCGGAATGGTACAATTAACTACTGAACAATACAAGCTTCGTCAAACTTTTAACCAACACTTTGTTGGTTCAACGAAGTAGGTCTTACCCCTCTCAAGCCCGAATTAATATCCCTTTATTTTATAGGGGTCTGAAAAGCGGTGTAAAACTTTTAAAGGAACTGAGTTTTGACAATGTCGGTCACAGAGCATTTAATCAAGTGCTCTTTTTCTTGGCTCAGAGTGTTCTTAAGCATACAGAAGCAGCTGACTTCAGGGTCTGAACTAGATGAGATGAACTAGGTGGCGTGCGAGCCCTGATAATCTTTTTCTTCTAATAACATCCCTTGAGTATTCAACGGTTTCAGAATGAACAAATGTAGATCTAGAGATGAAAATGAAAGCACGTATTGGAGTGGCCTCACATTCATCTAGTATATTCCACGATCCTTTCGAGTTATCTAGACCACTATATACTGAGAACTCAATTAATTAAGGCTTTGGTTTTCATCTTACTTGTATCGGCCTATTAGGACTCTCATGACTAGCAGATACAAGTAGTGCTTAGTGATGTCTATAACTCTGAACTGTACAAAGCGAATGATTGTTAAGTTTCACCATTTTATAGAGCTCATATCAAGGTATATATGCTTTAAATTGATAGTTATGTAATCCAAAACAGGTCGATACACTAATACCCTAGCAAATATGATTTTTCTTGTAGGTGTAGTAGTCATCATAACAATAAGACAGAGTACACTTCTAGGGCAGCTATATTGTAAGAAACTTCACAGCAAGCACAGTATTTCATTGAGTGGGGATCTAAATAGTATCATTGGATAAGCTCGGAGTTAACCCGCTGGAAGTGTAATCCAATCTAGCGCACGAAGGATGCATAGTCACAGGCCAACTTCTGCTACTGTCTCTTATTTATCAGTCCTGTCTATCCAGGAAAGGCACTACTGCTGAATTCCAGATCGACCATGCCTCACGTCATCTTCTTCTATCCACGGAATATCCACTGCATCCAGCCATTTGAACACTATGTAAGCTTGACTTGTGCAGCTTACTATTAGGGTTGCACCTAGTCCTGGTTTGAAGGGTGCCGAAGGATCCCACAAAACAGAAACTGTGGATTTCGCACAATCCCAAACGAAATGGAAATCCTAACTGCCTGTATAAATGCCACCTGGTGCATTTAGCACTTTTCTCAGATAGTTTAGTTTTACTCTTCAATGCGAAATATTTGTCCCTGAGTCCTGAGTGCTGTGAAGATCCAGTGCAAATCAAGCGACCTTAACANCCTCACGTCATCTTCTTCTATCCACGGAATATCCACTGCATCCAGCCATTTGAACACTATGTAAGCTTGACTTGTGCAGCTTACTGTGCTCTTTATGATCCCTATCTTAGCCTGTACATATATCAAGGTGTCTTCTACATGACTGGAAATAGAGTATCAATTATTTAGCATTGATTACTTATAACCTTATAGCTCAGCTGGCTGATATAATCTTGTGATCCTGGGTATATTCTACAATACGGTAGCTATGTCTACTATGGCATCAAGGCGGGCCAGATGCGTCCTAGAGTATTCTTTATTAACCTTCTTTCTCAATTAGAAAACATAGTAACAACTATACACATTTGAAAGTATATTTCACTTGGTGAAACAGTTTTGCTGAATATTTCCAAAATGCGGTTATGAAGTAATTGGCGGTGCTTGATTGTCAAGATACATGGGTAAGCATAGTTCCTCCTCAGTAGCATCATGGGTAGTCCTTAAACCTGAACCACTATAATACTAACGCATATATATTACACAACAAGCACATAATTGTTTACTACCATGACAAACTCTATACATCTAGAATAGCTTTAGGCTTTATAGCCTTTGAAACTTTGTCACCTTTTAGATATAGGCCTGAATTGACAAGGTCTTGGGTCTCTCAATAGGTGCATGGGGCACTCCCTAAGTTGTATGACACGTTCTCGCACTTCAAAATCCACAACAACAGTTATGTTGTATCTTACTGTGATCTAGTATAGCTTATTTCTCTTTTTTAAACGTCAGCCATCCTTCAAGTAAACCGGTCTCCTTTATTAACCCCGCAACTTCGAATCCTTGATATATAAGTTCTAGGACAGCAAATGCCTCCATTCATTCAGTTTCTTTTCTCCTGAGTCTGAACTAACATTTATTACAAACATTCCCCCATCATATAAGCATCTTGCTAATCCAAACTCACTGCGTACACTACAAACAAAATGTCTTATTCAATGTTCCCGCAGAGATATAACATATAATCAAGTCGATTACATAAGGGCTACATGATATGGTGCCTAACACGATAGCAGGCGTATGCCTATTCTTATAGCCATATATTGGTCACAAACATCTGATCATGTTTATGATGAGTATTTACTGCACCTCTTTTATATATTTCAAATAGACATCGTAATAAAATCATGAAAACTCTTCTGTATTATCTTCCCCAAACGTCTTATAATCCATGCGCCGTATCATCGCATGAAAAATGCTGTTGCCTCAAATATTCCTTGGGGCTAAAACCCTAATCGTCAAGAGTTCAATGTCCTCCTCAGCACATGTTAGAGTCCATGGTGCACATCCAGCTTTGAAGTGACGCTTTTGAGGCTCAGACAAATCAGTTTGAATCCCTGAAGGCTGACTTGCTTGATTTTGAATTTGAATATACTCAACATCTACTCGAATCACTAAGATCAAACGACGCCGGATTGGTTACCGGACAGAATTAACCCACCGCAAGGCTGACCACCGATTTCGGGCGAGGGAAGCACGTATGCTCCCAAGCAAGCTTGTGACTCACCTTCTTCCTGTAGTCGTCAGAAACAAAAGCAAAAGAAAAAAATAAACCAACATAGAAACACAAAAGAAACCCTAAAAACCAGAAACTGAATGCCCCCCTTCCCTCCGTGCTAGCTCGCCCCCTGTCAAGTGTCTACTCGACATGCCCTCCATTTAGGATCTAGCTTTTGTGCTAGGAACTTGCACGACTTGTCTTCTCTGAGGAGTTTCTTCACGAACCTCCTAGTCAGTCTCATCGTGTTTCCCAAGCATTCCCAAGGGTGGCTAAAGTCCTTCGGCTTGCCACAGTTCGGCACTTGGCACTTTGGCTCGGCGGCACGATGTTCGAACCTAGAGTGGTACTCCTCGAAATCGCCATGCCTGGAGCGCGCCGCTAGGACTCTAGCGACGGAGCCTCGGTTCAGCCCTTTCAAGGATTCAAAACTGAGGAGGAAAAGAAAGAAACTATTCAACTTACTCAAATTAGTGAGCATCTTTTGTTGTAGTGTAGTAGAGCTGATTCTATAGGCATATTTTGTAGTACTTATAAGCTCTCCATTCACAGGCTCACCTCTAATAGTGAAAAGCATTGAAGCTGTCAGACAGGAACATGGAGGAGCAACTAATAAGACATGTCATCAGTGTGCAAGGGATAAGCAATGTAATGTCATGGGTAGGTAGAAGAGGAAGGCAGGAATGAGATCTTGGCAAAGAGATATATTCCAAGACTAGCTATCAACGAAGGCAGGGGCAGGCAGAAGACGAGGACACTGTTCAGGGAGCATCATTAAGGATACAGAAGTAGGAACTTGTCACACTATATATCTACGAAAGCAGTGATGCTCAGCAGGAAATCAAGGCATGGGGAACGGAGCAGTCTGTGATAACAGGGGTGAGGGCGGGGTGTAGTTGGAGTCTGTGACACCATCCTCCATACATAGGTTACACAGCTTTCTAGGCTTTGCAAACTTCTACCGCTGCTTTGTCTGAGGTTTCTCAGAACTAGCCATGACCTTGACAGTTCTGAGGAAAAGGAACCACCCATTTATTTAGGGCTATGACCAATGCGAAGTGTTTGATGTCTTCTGCTATATACTCATGTCTGCACTAGTCTTAGCCACCTCTAAAAATGCATGTCCAATGATTATCAAGGTAGATACTTCTGGTTGAGCAATGGGAAGCTTCCTAAGATAATAAGAACCCAGCCCCATTTAGTGCCTGATGGTATACTTCTCATATAAATTAAATTCTACTCAAGTCAGCTACGTGATCCATGACAAATAGACACTGCCAATTTACTCCTGTCTGAAGCATTAGCACCCCTTTCTGGAAGGTGTTACATTTAAAGTATATACTGATCACTATCATCTTGTCTACTTTCACAAATAGCAGACGCTCTCAGACTACTTAGGATACTAGCTCTATGAACTATCTGAGCTAGACTTCGCACTGGTATACATACTTAGGACGACAAAAGTCACCTCTGATACCCTACCACAGTGAGACCAAGACCTCTTACGTGACCTTTTAGACAATATATTGCAATCAAGGGTATACTAAGTGCTGAGCACCTATGGCAAGGATTTCATTATCGGGCTGAAAAACATGATAGGGACCCTGACGGCATAGGGGTCACCCAAGACTAAAAAGTCTGAAGAACACTATATTATAACACCTTGAGAGATACTAGCAAGTCTGGCTAGTGGTAAAAGAAAAGGCTTATATATTCTTCAACCACCAAGGCTTGCCTTGGTAGATCTGTGAATACTGTTTCAACTCAACGACTTGTCTATTATGCTTTCCTGCATAAAAATCATAATATAGGCCATTCACAACTTAAGCCTAATAGGCCACGCGAGAACTACTACTACATTAGACCTAGTGAGCTACTCATGGACTTAGCCAGAGCTAACTAGATGTGTGTTATTTTATATGTGACTGTGGCACTTACAGTTGAAGTAGAATCTAGTGCGGACAAGGATATAACCTAACCCCCCCCCCCTCTCCCTCTCCCTGATAGGCTTAGCAAGAAACTACAGTCGATTTTGTCATGACCCTTCCCATACCCAACAGCTATACTACTATTACAGGTATTACAGAATGCCTATCAAAGTGAAAGACTCTCATATCTTTCAAGTCATCTACTACTCAAGATATTGCCTGAGCTTTTCTCGCTTATATATCTGCCTACTATAAGATACTACAGGCCACCACCTTAGACCGAGGCCTATCGTTCAACAGTCTTTTCTAGGCCACAGTATATCACTAACTTGTTATCACCTGGCAGATATCCACTGTATTTTACCCGGAAACTAATAGGGCATAGGAATATTCCAAATAAGAAATAGAAACCTACCTTTGATACTTCACTTTATAACTCCAGGACAACTAGGCCCTTTTACTACCATAAGCATAGATTGCCGTGAACAACGGAGTTTCTATATCAATAGCGATTAGCATATTCTTCTTTTGCTATAGCTACTATATATACCCTATTTAGATTAACGTACTACACCTCACTCGCTCAGGTTTTTCCGTTACTACAGCTCGACACAACTAGCTATTAAGACACTACAAAGCTACAGAATCTTCCATAGGAATCTATTAGCCTATCTCAACAGGTGCAGCAGTATTATATCAACACAGGCTAGCAAGCTATAAAATCCTTTTAAGTCAGCGATAAAGTCTACCCAAGACTCAAGAACATCTATGCACGACGCACCTTGAATAGGCTTGACTAGTTCGCAATACAATATAAGTTACCTAAACTCATCAGTTTACACTTAAACAATCTCGACATCTCTATAGGCATTCATCCGTTATTCCATATCAGCCTAGTCTACTAAAATCAAGACAACTAACTACTATCCCAAGTGCTTTTAGACCCCGAGCCACGACCAATAGCATGTGAACAATTAACAGATGATACAATTAAAGGAGAACACTGAGTGGATAGGATACTACAGAGCCGAACATATATTGAATGATTCCAAGTACTGGTAAAGTGAACTAGTTAGATAAAACTGACCGAGGAGCCGGTGAAACACCTGCAGAGCACAGTAGCACTTGATGAATATGAACAACCCCGAGACTGCATCTAGACAACTTGAAGGCGAGGGAGGGGCCAATTGTGATAATGTATAGATCATGTGAGACTCAGGCTCTACCCTCACATAAATGCCTTTTAATGTTTCAACAAGATCTGAGATACCAGAACCTCTGTGAGTTTACAATGATTGCATCTGTTGACTAGGGAGTACAGCGGTACAAATTGGAATGTAGCATTACCCACCAGGGTATTAATCACATCAGGGTTATGAAGTTCCGCCATTTTCAAGTCTGAATCTAAGCATACAATATTTCTAGTTCTATATGACAAGCTTGGAAGTTGACAACCAAGAGAGGAGCAAGGGGTGAAAAAGATTTACATAACATAAGTTGATATCAAGGCCACTAAACTCGTACTGGATGTTTACAGCACTTTTGGACTAAGAGGATAGATAACTTGTGTTACACACTATCTAGAAAAGGTGCCAATGAACTGGATAGGTAATTATATTAGGAGTTCAGGTTTGTCTTCCCATTTGGGTTTATATGAAATCCACAGTTTTTGCCTTGTAGGATCATCAGTTACCCTTTAGACAGTACTGGGGTGCAGCCCTAATAAAGGACGCCAGGCTTGCGCTCTCTACTCAGGGCCACCTGGAAGTTTCGCGAGTCAGCCTCGAGTTCAACCTCATGCCCTAGTCCTTCACGTTCAATAGTCCACTCTACTCTAACAAGACAGATCGACTTATGCATCTCCGCCAGACCATTCCATGTATCTATCGGAATTCACAAATTGGAGCTCAAAGCCTTCTCTGGCAAGTCGCTTCTTCATGACCAACCCAACCGCTCCCTCTTCATCCTTGTTCAGCTTGGCTTTGGCCCAATCGCGGTCCAACTCGTTCGCGCCTCGCAACCTAGCTAGGCCAAAGTCAATCATGAACACCCTGTAGCCGCTACTACTGTCGCGCCGAACGATAAAGTTGTCAGGTCGGACATCCCTGTTAAGGATGTTGTGATCACCGATCACCTGGACGATAGTGACTGCCTGATCGACAATGCCTTGCCATTCAGAACTGGGCGTGTGATCTTGCACCTTCGATAAGGAGAAACCATCAATATACTGCATTAAGATCCCCTTGACGCAGAACTCTTCTGTAGTGTCAATTTGGTTGTTGTCGGCGTTTGGGAGTGAGAGGTCGAGTTGGACGTGTGCTAAGAGGCGAGGAACCAGCTCCCCTTGGATGTCATGAAGGGTATCATACACGGTAGTTTCAGCGTCGAAGAGCTTCTGAACGTGGTCAGCCAGGAATGTTTCGTATTGACCATCGTCCCAAGTCTCCTCAGTGTCGTCTTCAAAATTGGGGATGGTATGAAGATCGTGGAGAAATTTGCGTGCTGCGCCTGTCCGGACAGCGTTGATATAGTCTTGTTCGGCATCCTTCGTCCACGGGTCAATTCCATAGTCGCGCCGTAGTTGCTCTGAGAAGCGCCGGTCGTAAAGCTTTAGAAACACCGTATTGTTGGCATAGTTTTCGCCCAGGTCTACGATCATGCAGCAAGAAAGCGTGCGGGGTTTCAGAAGCTGCTTGATTTGTGCATGGACAATTGGAGCCGAGAATGTTTCGCTGGGATCAGAAACAACGCTCAAGTTCAAAACTTGACCAACTTGATAATCCTCAAACACAGAGCTGGAAGCCATTTCTCTCGACAAAATAAAGTGGAGGGATCAACATATGTAAAATTCTTGCGGTTGCAAAGGCCAAGGCATGTGGGTGAAGTTGAGAGTGTGGGTGCTCATGGACAGCGAGCGGAGATATGGAAGACAGTGGCTGATGCACCGTGGATGGGCGTGGCCTAGCTGGCACGAAGTGTACCCCTCACGGTTGTTATTTATTATTAGATGGCAGCTTCTAGGTGGCTAAATGGGCCTGATGTAATTCACTAAACTAGTGCTAGGCCATACAAGCTGTAAAATTGGCCCATAAATTTCAGATGAAAAGTTGATGAAAAGTTTTGATTACTCATCTTTGCGCATCTTTGCACATGTTAGATAATAATATTATCTTGTTAATTGATCTGAGCCTCCTGGATGTCTGCTTCAACACATGCTGTGGAGATTACAGCTCCATTGAGAATAACATCAGGTGGATATATGATGTACAAGGCTTTGTCGATATTAGAGCTCAGACCTTAATTGACTCAAAAAAAAAGAAAAAACATGTCGAAATACGACAAATGTATCCCCATGTATTGGTTACTGGGCAGAATTAACCCTCCGAAAGGCTGACCTCCGGTTTCGGCCGGGAGAAGAACTTATGCACTATCGTGAGCCGGGGTTGGCCACCCAAGTCCCCACGCAAGTGGTAGCCTTGTAGCCATTTTACACCAGTTGGCCGAGAGCTGGGTAAGTCTTGTATCATCAGAAGCAGGGGCATGTAGCCTTATCATGACTCGTGTTGAAGCAGACTTCCGGGAGGTTCGGATAAATTGACAAGACAATATTATTATCCAAGATACAAAAACAGGAGTAACCAAAACTTTTCGTCAACCTTTGATAATAAGTTCATGGACCAGTTTTACAATAACACTCGTTGAGTCATGTGACCAAGGACAGCAATGACCCAGCCTCTATTTTGGAGAATTCATCCTTCCCTCTATCGGTATATTCTCGGGCAAGCTTATCGTATAAATATGCGATGTGGACCTGAGATGACAGAAGAAAAAGAAGAAAAAGAAGTATGGAAAGTATGAAATAAAATATACGTGATTTAATCCGTATTTCGTAGTTGGACTATTAGTATTGCGTTGTTCTTTTCTAGTGACCCTGCATTATACGGAGCGTCGTTTGATCTTAGTGATTCCAGTAGACGTTAAATATATTCAAATCAAATCTAGTGACTCTACTCTTTTCCTTGNCTCGTCAGAATCCTGTGGTCAGCCTTGCGGAGGGTTAATTCTGACCGGTAACCAATCCGGCGTCGTTTGATCTTAGTGATTCCAGTAGACGTTAAATATATTCAAATCAAATCTAGTGACTCTACTCTTTTCCTTGAAACCCAGCACAAAGCGCATAGCTAGCAGGCTCCGCATCTGTCCCATTGTCAACCAATAGGGAGTCCAAGTCCAGTCTATTCTAGTAATCAGGCCACAGAGGAAGTAGCGGCGATCCCACCAAGAGCCATAAACTCCAAAATTAGTACCAACAATTCAAACGATTTGAAGAATCCGGTGGCTTTCGGCAAAGAATGAGACTTGGGCTGCATACAGTTCACTGCTGATTATTTCAGGTTTTGTGAAGGAAACGGGTGCGACCTTAGCCAACGATGCCGCCCGTCCAATCAAGTCTTGGGGATGGTCATGGACATACACATGCGACTGTGGAAAGGCAGCTAAGCGCTCTATGTTGGGTTTTGTAAAGGATGAACAGAATGCCGCCATAAACCAACAGTACTAACAGCCCCATAGCCGACAGCATGTTCGTGCCCATGCAGGATTTTCAAGAGTATCTGCTCATGATATAATGCGGCCTTGTTTCCTTCCAGTTTGCTGATTTCACACAAGATCAGGTAACCTTGTTCCAATAACAAAGCTATACATCAGCGAATTTAGCGTCCCGTCGCTTCACTTTCCTTTGTCTACTCCATTTCCATATCATCTCGTTCAATCTTCAACATGGTTAGTTTCCGCCTTCCCCTCTACGCTGTGTGGACAGCCTCTTTCGAAGATTTATTATATAGTTGTCTCGCGCTCAGCACTGTCTGCCCAAAGTCGATGATAACGAACCGGAGCTAACTCACTTGAGTAGGGTGGCAACAGGCTGACCGTTTCCAACTATGTCAACAGCCTCGACGCCAACAGTATGACGGGAAACTGGGTGCCTATTGGACAGTGGCGCGATGTACACGGCGACTGCAAGTCCAGCACACGTGGGAAATGGGTCATGAAAACCATACAGACGTCCTCGGGAGAATACAAGGTCAAGATTATAGAGAGAGGGAGTGACATTTACGTGAAGACATACACTGACGAGCCGTCATTTTCTGATGTCGTTATAGATGCCAAGAGTGCTCTTGGGTAGTGAACCGTAGAGATGGTTAGGGTTGGGCTAGAACTGGTGGCTCGTAAATGGCGTTGTCCTCAGTCTCTCTATATGCTGATCAGTAGGGTTGAATCGCAGTCTACAGGCGCAGCATGGTCCGAAGGGTGGCCAATGATTCCACAAAACAGAAACTGTGGATTTCACGCAATTCCCAATGGAAAGACAGCCTCGGACTCCCAGCATAAATACCCATACAGTTCATTGTCACCTTTTCTAGATAGCTTAGTCTGCAACACGAGTTGTTTGTCTCTTGGGCCTGAAGTGCTGTGAAGATCCAGTCCTACTTTGGTGAACCTTGACACTGATCTCTAGTCCTGCACGAAAACTTCACACAAGTCAAAGTGCAGGCCAGGTCTGATAGTTGCTATTTCCAAAATCATGTCTACTTTGTTTTGCTTATTCCTAGTTTTCGGGTTTTCCGTGATGTTTTATTACGGATCTATTTCAATCGCGTTCGCTTCGAATACCAGGTTCAGTCAAGTCGTGACCCTTGAATCACAAGTGAGATAGCTTGTCCCTTGATTTGGTGACATGCACCCGTAATATAGCGTTCGTCTTCGCTAAAAACTGGGGGCTTTTACTGTGAGGTCTCAATAATTGGACCCAAATCCAACCTCTTCCCGGAATTCTGGATACTGCCTCCGGCTAATGCTTCCCATACTTGCAGTAACATTTGCCACAGGAAGCATGAGCCCCTCTCAAACAAATTAGGAAATATTATTCTGGAGATAGAGGCCTTACTGACAGATGGATTCCTGCCCCCAGCACTTTAAAGTGATGTGTGTGGGAACAATCTCCTGGTAGAATTGACATGGCCTGAACTACTTGATAGTTCTGGAAGAGGAATCTGTAGAGCTCCTGATCGACGTTAGAGCTCCTTCCAGAATCTACCAGTGATAGTGCACGACCGTTCTACAACACTCGGTCGGGGATTCTGTAATGCCAGATGCTGTCAAAACTAAGGTTCTTTGTCAGAGGAATCATGTCAAGAAAAATAAAGAACTTAAACATCGAACTGTGACTAAACAGGCTCGCTTTACCGTGATAGTTATAAATGCTTGATTTGATTTGATTATATTTAACGTCTACTG